>PVJN01001381.1:0-142410 GCA_004026805.1 Lasiurus borealis | reverse complement strand
GCTGGGGGGTGAGCCTGTTTCTCTGCTGTATGTACACAGAGATACAGGGCCGGGTGAGAAGGGCCACAAAGGCAGAGAGTGGGGGCGAGGCTGTGGCCAGTGGAGGAGAGAAAGGGTGGAGGTCTCGCCAGGAATATGCAGGGGCTGAGGCTGTCTCCTTCTTCCTGCTCATGGTGAGGGGAGCTAGGCAAGGCTCAGACTGACTCAGAGCTCCCGGAAGCTTTATTTCTGCCGTGGGGGAGGGGAGGCAGGGAGGTATAGCTTTATTCTTTTTTTTTAAAAAATATATATCTTATTGATTTTTTACAGAGAGGAAGAGAGAGCTAGAAACATCAATGAGAGAGAAACATTGATCAGCTGCCTCTTGCACGCCCCCCACTGGGGATGTGCCCGCAACCAGGCTACATGCCCTTGACCGGAATCAAACCTGGGAACTTTCAGTCCTAGACCGATGCTCTATCCACTGAGCCAAACCGGCTTCGGCCAGCTTTCTTCTTTACCAATAGTATGAGTTAAGGTTGGAAAAGTAAGTTGGAGCCAGGTCTTAGCAAGCAGGCTAAGGAGACTAGATGTGGTCTTGCTGAGGAAAGAACTTATTGAAATCTAGTTTGCTTGGATGTTGGTTTGTCAGTATGATCAAAGCAATGTATAGAATGGGCTCTCTGAAGTACCCCTAAAGTCAAGTACCTCAAATTTTTGGAGGCTCCTTGGTAATGTTACACAACAGAAGGAACTCCAAAATAATAGTTTAGCAAATGTGCAGTCTATTTTAAATGTTGAACTTGAACAAATGAGTGTTTTATGAGACAATAACACAATGCAATATAACGATGCTCCTCATAAGATATGATAAGGCTTATTAAAAAAAAAACACAAAACTCATTTGGCTCAAAATGCTCCAATAGGTTTGGTGCTGGGATCGTTATTTAAAATGCTATGACAAGTCCCCTTTCTCCATCCTGTCCGCTTATCTCTCCATCTGGGTGGATAACCTCTTTTGGCCCAAATAGCCTTCCACTTGGGGCTAAGCTTCGACTTTTGCTGATTTTCCGTTTGCTCCTCGTTTTATCACTCTCTGGCCCCTGCTGTCCGTGTCTTTGTGATTTTTATCGGTTTAGTGACCTCTGACCCACCCCATTACTGTCGTGACCCTCATGTTCCGTCTGTCTCCCAGTTTTCTGGGTTTTGGCTCCGTGCCCGGATCCCTTGACCTGCTGCCATTCACAGCCTGGCAAGACAGATGGCCATGGGCTGATGGCAAGGACAGTCCATCAGAGCCTTGGCACCGCGGACAATTAAGATGCGTGACAGGCAGCGGGGAGGAAAACACGAGCAGGTAGGCTGATGCTCTCCGAGGCTCCTGCGCGGTGCCAATTCCTGGCTGAGCGGTTGGTTGTTTACCTAAATGAACTGCTGTCAGTGAGACCTTGAGTGGACAGGCTTTCCCTTTAGGTCAGGCTGCGCGGTGTTTTAATTCGGTGCGTGATTTTTCAAGGACACAATGCAATTATAAAGCTGCGCTGGTTACTCAGAGGGATACAGACATGACGTGACACCGTGACTGTCCTCAAAGGGTTTACAGTCCAAGAAAGAAGATGCCGTGTAAACAGAACATTGCGGCAGAAATTAAGATGGGAAAGTCCTGGGATGGAAATCCACACCCAGCTCCAGGAAGCAGGTAGACACATCCAGAGGCTGGACCGGGCGAAGGAGCTGCTGATGGATGGAGGTGACAGTTGTAGTTGTGAGATTCGCTTCTGGGTCCGGGGAACACACAAAACCAGTTCCTGCAGATGGTTTAGGATAATTTATGCGACTCAGGGTTTCAGGAAAGAAAGGAGCATTTAGATTCAATTGCCACAATAAAGGGTTTATCTGCTCCATATGTGAGATTCAAAAGTGGGTCATATTTCTCTAAGAGGAGGTGACAGTAAAAAAAAAAAAAAAAAAAAAAGGACAAACAGAAACAGCTCATGATGGCAAAACCATGCCATATATTAAGCAATGCATTTTAATGGCCAAGGTCAAACAGTAGGTAGAATATTTTGATCATTTCGTTATCGTAGGCCCACTGGATCAACTACACTATTAAGCATTTTAGGGTATAACCTTTCACCCCGAAACAAAAGAAAACACTATAAAAATGCTTTGAAGTTAAAGTAAAAGATTGTCGACATAGGGAAATGTACATGGAGAAATATACCATATCAATTACTGTAAGTGTTCCAATTAATATTCCTAATAATTACTTAAAAATAACTGTATTACATAAAATGGACCACTTTACCTTTTTGATGAAAACAAACAAAAAATAATGACAATTTTAATCCCCCAGGAAAATGCATAGGAAGTTAGTTTGTATAATATAGGTTTTATACACAAACTCGTTTCTGTATTTCCTACCAGTTTTGCTCCGAGAAATGTTGTGCATATATAATTCATGCAACTGGGCATATGCATGTATATAGAAAAAACATATCATCCTGCTTCATATGATCAAACTTAATATGTATACAGATTATAGTGTGCAGGATATAGAGCTTTCTTTTTCTGAAACTGTAATTTCTATTCCAATTTCCTATATTTCTGGGATGGTAGACATTTAACCTGGAAGTTCTTTCCATATCCCCCAGGGTCATGACTAAAATCTGGGGCATTCTTTTAAGGTATTGGAAGGTGGCTTGTCTGATATCCAATGCCATTTGCCCAGGCATAGAGGTATCTGAAAAGATATACCTATTTCTAGTCCTAACCAGTTTGGCTCAGTGGATAGAGTGTCGGCCTGCAGACTGAAGATTGCCAGATTCGATTCTGGTCAAGAGCATGTACCTTTGGTTGCGGGCACATCCCAGCAGGAGGTATGCAGGAGGCAGCTGATCGATGTTTCTCTCTCATCGATGTTTCTAACTCTTTATCCCTCTCCCTTCCTCTCTGTAAAAAAAAAAAAAAATCAATACAATATATTTAAAAAAAGATATCCCCATTTCTGTCCTGATTATCCTTAAATTACCCCTATGCATTAAATAAAGCCCAATTTATGTTTTAAATGATCTCTCTGCATTGGATAATTTATTACTTTACTGCAGTTCATTCTTTCGGTAGCTTAGTATTCACCCAAATGGTCTATACCTATGTCATATCTCCATGCAGCAAAATGAAACTGAGGCAAATACAATCTACATTTCAATTTATTTTTAACTATACCTCGTGGAGACATTCCAAATCCCTTTTTGGAAGTAGCAGATATGGATGTAAATAAATAAAAACAGCCATACTAGTATGACTGATGAATTTCTAAATATAATTATTTGTAATCTTATTTCCTCCAAAAAGGATTTCAGGAAGCTCGCAGAAATGAATACAGTAATATGTCATGATAAAATAAATAGATAAAAAGAAATCGTACAATAAGTTTATGGACAATGGCAGAACTAAATTGCAAATTTAATTTTTTTTTTTTTAGTGGCTAAAGCAAAGAGGAGATTGCATGCTATTGAAGGATCCATGTGTCATCAAAACACTGTTCGGAGGTGGCACAGTGTCCCCGACACTGGAACCTTAGGGTGGGTTCTGCTCTAAGTCTTCCTACACGGAACCATGTGATGTTGTGGGCAATTGTCCTCACAGCCATCCCTAAAACCAATCTGGCACGATTCTGTGCAGTTTCTCAACAGGTGATTTCAAAAAGGCCCCTAAAGCAGTGTTGCCCACGAACTGAGTTCTCTGATGGAGTGGTTTCAACCAGAAACAGTGTTTGAAACCCCCAGGGGAATAGGAGTGAAGCTGGCATTTCGTCCAGCTAAACATTTCCATCTGTGATTGAAAGAAGGCTGGGATATACCTCGGACTAAAGCACATCCAAGCATAATGTTGGTGGTGTTTAGGAATTCCCCTCCCTCAGCAGAAGGAACTCAGTTGCTGATCCACTTTCAGAGAGAGAGAGAGAGAGAGAGAGACATTTGCTGTGTGACCTTGGAGCTCAGAGAAGCGTGGTTTTGGAGCCCAGGACAGGCTGAATGAGAAGCAAGCTCATCCCCTGAGTGGTTTGTGAGGTGGTTTCAGTTAGTGCTGTATTCAGCAGGTGCCACCTGCTCTTGGCCTATTTTTACTTGTTATTTTTGTAGCCCAGGTGCTGAGCTCACCTGGTTTTGGGTTATTAAAAGGGAGTGCGTCCTGTAAACATGTAAATGTCACCTATGTTAAGAGAAGTAAAATTTCAGTATTTATTAGTATTATTTGCTCCCTGTATATATTTTGATTGGGCCCACGACAAAGGGTCTCAGGTGCTCTTGTACACGGTAGTCACACCCCTGATGAGCTCTGAGAATGTGTCCCAGTTCAGATCCACTCTTTTGTATCCCAAATACACTGGTACCTCAGACAGGTGAGAAACGGAGTCTTTGCTGTCATAATGATCCTTGTGGATTGCAAATATTTATTTACTTGTCTGGTTCTGCCTTCTTTTGCAAGCTTTCCAAGAGCAGGAAGTATTTATTTGACTTAGATATCTTTTAAAACATTTTAAGTTGAAAATATTTTAGAGGTTTTTGTAAGAACCAGGAAATGTAGAGACTAATTCTTTGACACGTATCCAACAATTAGCATCAACAAAGGGTGACACTCTGTCACATTTTCTTATGGTCTTGTTCTTGGCATGGCCGAGTGTTGAGCTATAATTTATATACAGTAATGTGCATAGATCTTCAGGGCACAGTATGAGAGATTTTGACAGTGATACCCCTTTTAACAACCACCCCAAACAAGATATGGAATAATTCTATGAGTCCAAAAAGCTTCCTAAACCACTTTTCTATCCACCCTCCCCCGTATGCAAGAAGCAACCTTTCTAATGTTCTTTCTGATTTTTTTCTCATCACAGATTAGTTCAACCTGTTTTCATACTACATATAAATTAAAATCACATGGTACACATCCTTTGTGTTGATCTTTTTCACTCATCATAATGTTTTTTAAAGTCATCTGTGTTGGTACATCCTATATAATAAAAGCGTAGTATGCAAATTGTCCCCTGGACTGAGAGTTATCTGGGAGTTTGACCAGGAGGCAGGGCCAGCCCGGGGAAGGGAGGGAGGCCTCAGCTGGCCAGCAGCGGGCAGCTGCTAGGGATCCTACCAGTCCACGAATTTCGTGCACTGAGCCTCTAGTATTACAATAATGTGTTTCTTTTCATTGATGACTACAATTTCATTGCATTTGTTCATTCTCCCTGCTAATGGGGGACATTTAGAGTGTTTCTAGTTAAGGCTACTGTGAAAATTTTTGTACAGTTTTTCTTCTGGAATATGTTTTTATCTCTCTCTCACTCTCTCTCTCTCTCTTTTGAGGGAGTAATTATTTAGGAGTGGGATTGCTGAATCAGAGGGTAGGTGGATGTGAAAATGCCAAATCACTTTCCAAAGTGACTACAGCATTTTACACTCCCACCAGCAATGTGCAGGAGTTCTAGTTGATTCACATCCACCCTGGCATTAGGTATTGTCAATCTTTTGTTTTAGTCATGCCGGTAGTTTTATTTTACATTTATCCTTTGACTAAAGATGTTGAACACTTCTTGAACACATGGATATCTTCTCATTTGAAGTGTCGATTCAAGTCTTTTGCTATCTCCTGTTTCTTTTTTCTTCTTTGTCTGTTTTATGGGTCGTCTTTTTATTTCTGAGTTGTAGTTTCTTTACATTTTGGATACAAGTCCCTCATCAGATATGCATTGTGAATATTTTTCCCCAATCTGTGACTTCCATTTTTATTTTTTTGCCTATCCCAATTTATAAATATATCCTTGCATGTTTTCTTTTCAATGATTTAAAGTTTTAGTTTCTACTTTTAGTCCAAATTCATTAAATTTTTGTATTTTGTAGATTTAGAGAGGAGGTCAGGGTTCTTTTACTTTCTCTTTCTCATGGATATCTAGTTGCCACAGAACCATTTATTGGGATTTTGTTTTCCCATTAAAGTTGCAATGGTGTGTTTGTTGAAAATCAATAGAATGTTTTAACTGTAATCTATTTTCAAATTTTCCATTCTGTTACATTGATCTCCTTGTCTGTCCTTATGCCAATACCACTCTGTCTTGATTACCATAGCTTTTGATAAAATCTTGGGGTTACCTAGTGTCTAAGCCCTCCAGCTTTTTTTTTTTTTTCAAGATTGTTTTGGCTATTGCAAAACATTGTATTTCCAGGTAAATTTTAGAATTGGCTTGCAAGGATTTATAAAAATCTGTTGTGATTATGATTAGGATTACATTGAATCTGTAATTTAGGGAGAATGGACACCTTAATATCAATTCTTGCAATCTAATACCATGTTAGAGCTCTTTTTATTTAGATCTTCAATAATTTTTAAACATTTTATTTAGATCTTCAATAATTTTTAAACATTGTTGTTTCCGATACTATTGTAAACAAAATTTCTATTTAAATTTCACTATCCAATTATTTGTTTCCAGTGTGTTGAAATACAAATGAATTTTTTAATTTTGACCTTGTATCTTATGACAGTTAAATTCATTTACTATTATTAGTTGCTTTGTACATTTCATAGGATTTTCTACAAGAAAATAATTTCATCTGAAAATGGCATTTTTACAGTACCCTTTGAATCTTTATGGCTTTCATTTCTTTTATGTATTTGCTTTATTGCACAAAAGGGTAATATTTTGTTATATTTTTTTCAGGTCTTTTTTCTTCTTTATTTTATTTTTCTTACCTTCCTTGTTACCATATCCATATTGCCTTATCTATGTTCTTGCTCTAGGTCTGAAATTCTCTTCATTGTTTAAGATATCCATATCCTCATTTCTCCTTGTAGGTTAGTCATATTCTCAATTACAATCACTTAGCATTTTCAAGTATTCAAGATGACAAAGCTCCATGAGGCACTTTTTTATTTATAACTATAGGAGAAAATTAAAGTACACATGTTTCAGAAGGGCGAAATCACATAGCCAGGAAATAACAAAATTCTAATTGTGTAGTGAATTCTAAAACGGGGTTTACTGCAAATACCTGAAAAAGTGAATAGCAAGTAAACTCAGAAGTGACTACTTATTACTCATATGTCAGGCTATTTCTAAGGGCAGCTTGACATCATCTCATTGTAGAGATTTTGTTTGGTTCTCTTAAAACACTAAATCCATTAAAAATTCTGTTCATTGCATCAGATGCTTCCTTATATCACAATTATAAGGAATACCTTTCCATTTTCACGAAAAATTATAAAATATGATCTTTACATACAACTTGTAATCATAATTTAATATTAAAATCATAATTGATTTAATTAGTCAATTTATAAGGTGATATTTTCTCTAAATTAATTTAGATTTATTATAGAAACAAGATCATTAAATGATAAATTAAAATTGTTTTACCAATATATAGTTCATAAAACAGCTAGTTATCTCTTTGATGAGAAGATATGAGTACTGATAAAATGCTGAAAGCTCATTAATTTTAAGAATTTGTATGTCTAGACACTTATCTACCACAATTTATATTTGAAATAAAGTTAGTCCAGAATAGTATATATAGACCAAGACTCAACCTTTTCATAGAACTAATTTTATTTCTTAAAAATTAACCAGTAACAAGGAAACCAAGATGGCGGCATAGGTAAATACCTAAACTTCAGCCTTGCACAACCACTTCAAAACTGCAACTAAATGAGAAAATGAACATCATTCAGAATCACAGGAAAGCTGGCTTAGTGGAAATTTTACAAGAAGGGAAGAAAAAAGCACACTGAGACTCAGAGGATCTGTGGAAGCAAAGTCCCGACGAGATACGGAGGCACAAGTGTGGGCAGAGAGGGCTGGCAACTGAGTACGCAGCTGGCTTTTTCCATCCGCAGGGAGACACAAGCTCCCGACTGCTCTGAACTCCAATTCCGGGCAAGACTCTGGGGACCCAGACTCATACAGGGAGAAACTGGACTGTCTGGCAATGAGCAGAACTCGAGGGTAGCTTTCTCTCAGAGGTGCTTGCAGCGATTACCGAGGGACACTGAGACCCAGGTGCCCATGGCTGTTTGCTCCACCCTGAGACTCTGCCCCATCCAAGCTGAGCACAGAGGCTTTTGCGTATGAATGGCTTGGTCCTTTGAAATCTAAACTTACCTAACAAACTGCAGCTGAGTCAGTGAGATCCAGAACATCCAAAAGAAGGCTCAAGACTCCACAGTAGCTTTCACTGCTTCACAGCTGGGCCTCATCTGGGCACCTCCAAAAACCCAAACAAAGAAGAGGAATCTGAGGATCTCTCCATAGCTCTTGCTGGGTGGCCTCAGGCAGAGGCTAAATTAGCACTTTCTTAGAGATCCAAGAGCCAGTGTATCCAGGTGTCAGAGTGGGACCATCCAGATTACAACTACTCAGATCCATAAGGGACACACTCAGGGGGCAGACTCAGTGAGCACCAAAGACCCACTGAAGCAAGTCTTGCTCATAAGGGTGTCTCCAGCACAGAAGTTCTCCCATTGTAGACACAGCTGATCCTCACAGGCAATTGGCTTGGAGGTCAATTCCTCCCAGTGATACCAACAACAATTAAGGCTTAACTACACCAAGATGGTGCACACAGCCCACAAAGGGGTGCACCAAAAGTGTCTACCTCAGGTAACTGGGGAGGCTGAGTCACTAGGCCCTATAGGACACCTAGCACACAAAGCCACTCTATCAACTCAGGGAATCAGCGAAAAACCAGAGACAAAGAAACAGGTCACAAATGAAAGAAATGGAGGAAAGCAAATAACTGGATTAAAAAATTCAAAACTATGGTTATAAAGTTTTTCAAGAATTTTCTAGAAAAGACCCTTGAGGATATGAAAAAGGACCAACTAGAAATTAAGCATACACTGAGGGAAATAAAAAATATTATTCAGAGATCCAACAGCAATCTGGAGGATAGCAAGAATCAAGTCAAAGATTTGAAATACAAAGAAGCAAAAAAATACTAAAAAAAAAAAAAATCCAAAAATATGAAGATAGTGTAAGGAGCCTCTGGGATAACTTCAAGTGTACCAACATCAGAATTATGGGGGTGCCAGAAGAGAGAGAGCAAGATACTGAAAACCTATTTGAAGAAATAATGACTGAAAACTTCCCCACCTGGTGAAAGAAATAGACTTACAAATCAGGAAGTGCATATCCCTCATGCTAAGTAGTGCAACACCATCATAGGACACCAGGGAGTAGAAATCATGGGGCTATCTTAGAATTCTCCCTACCCTACCCATCATCCTCCAGGCCACAGCTCTCTACCCGCTGACCACTCGGACAATTATTATCTTCCTTTCTTTCACACTTCTAATGTGACAGGGGGGCAGGGCGGCTCAGCATTTGTGCAGACAGCTTTGTTACAGGTTTACCTTTAAGTTTCTCGACTCCGTGCAAAAGATATTCAGCTCCAGACCTTATTATCATCATCAGAAATACTGTACGTCTGAAATCTGAAACCTGTTTTTCACTCTTGGAAAATAACATTCTCCTGATGTCTTTGTTACCACCCATGTTGACTTTACCAGGAGATGGAGTGAGAGGGAAAGGAGAGGGAGCGAACCAAGGGCAGGATCAGGGATGCGAGGACTGATTTTGTAGGAGGGCTGGTGGTCGGCAAACTGCAGCTCGTGAGCCACTTGCGGCTCTTTGGCCCCTTGGGTGTGGCTCTTCCACAAAATACCACAGCCTGGGCGAGTCTATTTTGAAGAAGTAGCATTAGAAGAAGTTTAAGTTGAAAAAATGTGGCTCTCAAAAGAAATGTCAATCGTTGTACTGTTGATATTTGGCTCTGTGGACTAATGAGTTTGCCGACCACCGGTTTAGGCCATAGGAGGGCATTCACAGCATTGGAGGAGGCAAGACCTCATATGGATACCTAAGATTCTGACTGCATGATTGGGGTTAAAGTTTTTTTCATTGATACTGGAATTTATGAGGTAGCCACGTTTTGGCACCAAGAGTCAGTCTAGATTGAGGCTGGATCTCAAGCCAGCAGGTGGTAGCAGCTAGGCCCCACGTTGGAAAAGAGGGCTGTCAGAGATTAGGGGTGCTGTGAGCATAGAGGCAGTCATTGGCCTCAGGGAAGAGCTCTAAACCCAGCCGGAAACCTGCTAGAAACCAGAAACCGGGTCTAGAAGCAAGCAGCTGTGGAGGGAGCTGGGGAAAGCTGTGTTCTCTAGAATTAGAACAGTTTTTGGGGCGGAATTTAATGCTAATGTTAATTCAAACACAACGAGTTTGGGCGATAAAGACCTTGTTCCTGACTAGGACAGAAACATTATCCCGGTCTTAGATAGCTAGGATTTTATGAGGCTCTTATTGAAAAATGATTGGCAGCTAACCCGTACCTCCACAGCGCCATTTCTGCGGATGCTATTTGTATTTTGCTTTGTGAGTTTACAGTTGAGTTAACCAGGTAGAATGGCTTATTTCATTCTGAGGGTGAAATTCCGTCCAGCCCATCCTGCTCTTGTTCTCAGAGCTTCAAAGTGAAGGCTCCTCGCTCAGTGCTGGTCCAGGGAACCGCTTGAACAGCATATGCTCAATGGATTGTTCTAGCAGCTGTATCTGTGCAGACCCGTGTCACTCCTTTCTTTAGAGATGGGACTCTGGGGGTGCCCCTGAACGGTCACAAGAACATGCATGCCCTTTGGAACACAGCGCATGAAGTCTGGGTACATCACTGTCATGTCCCTGCACACGTCCCCAGGACACACAGTGTTCCAGGAAGGGTAGGAGAGGCTTTGCAGAGCTGGTCAATGAATGTGCTGGTCAATGAATGTTTATTGTGGGCTCTCCTGTTTTTCTCTGAGCAAGAATATGGCAAAACAACCCAGGCCCGCTGAAACTGGTTTGGGTCAGTGGATAGAGCGTCGGCCTGCAGACTGAAAGGTCCCATGTTCGATTCCAGTCAAGGGCATTTATCTTGGTTGTGGGCACATCCCCGGTAGGGGGTGTGCAAGAGGCAGCTGATCGATGTCTCTCTCTCATCGATGTTTCTGACTCTCTAGCCATCTCCCTTCCTCTCTGTAAAAATTCAATAAGATAATATTAAAAACAAAAACAAAACAAAAAACAAAAACAGAGACTCACGCGTGGCTCGCAGCCTGCAGCTCGGAACGCGCTCAGGGCCGCTCCCTCTGGCTCCCCTGGCTGGGCAGTGGCTGGGCCAGGGCGCAGGTGCCCCCGCCTGGCGCTCAGCGCTGTCACACACATCCCTGTTCATCAGCCCCCTAATCACTGCCCAGAGACGGGAGCCTTTCTGCAGCAGCCGATTTACATGGAGGGACTACAGATGAAAAAGGATGGGTTTTGTCCTGGTTTTGTTGAAATCATTCTTTGGAGACAATGTTTGAAACGAAATTTATCAAGTGGCCTGTGGTTGACACACTCCCGGATATTAATCTCTGCCAACAGCGCTGGGCGGTTCTTTCCCTGGTGGAGAAAAAAATTCCATTCTCCTGCATTTAGTCTATTCATGTGGACTCAACCTTATAGGACTATTATTACTGCCTTCTCTTTCTCTCTCTCTTTTTATTTTTGAGGGAATAGGAAAAAGAAAGAAAGAAAGAAAGAAAAAAAGAAAGAAAGAAAGAAAGAAAGAAAGAAAGAAAGAAAAAAGGCATTTGGCAATAGATTGTTTGGCCCTGTTCGGAGAAGGAGAGACAAATGATTTTATTCTTTAAAAATATACAAAGGTCTGCTAAAATAGGACTGCATCTTACAGGTTGCGGTTATTAGCCGAGGAGGTAATGGGGTTTCTACTTCCTCACAAGGAAAGCCTCCCATATGAATACCACCTGCTGCATAATGTCCTGGCCCGATGTGCGGAATTCTCTTTGTAACGTCGTGAATGGCAACTTTCTCTCCATGTCTCTGGATTTTGAGGCAAAGATAACGCCATGCTTTCTCAGAACGAGAGCTTGTGTTCTCCTTAGAAAGAGTGCGCAAGGCAGTGCAACAGATGCTATTTTTAGGCCGCTTATTAATATCCTGTTGTATTCTAGGCCACAGGTGTATTATTCAGAAGACTTTCCTCAAACATGAATATGAATACATATGATAATTTTTTACACCAAACTAAGTATTTCTGGGAAAATGGGTGGTAAATACATTGAGGTCTGGCTGAAAGCTCTTTTGCTTTCATTCTTAATTTTCTTGGCTCCTCCCTCGCTTCCTGAGCATCTGAAACATCCTCTGAGCCTTGTCCGCCATTGAAGCAGGAAGATGGAAGGGGTGGATGGGGCTGAGGAGTTACTGTACTGGGGTGGGGATGGGGGGCAAGGGCAGCGAGTGCTGAGGGAAGGAATGTGTCTCTAACAGAGGGATGGATTTGAGTTTGTGGAGGTGGGTAAAGGGACTGTCAAATCCTTTTCCGGGGCAATCTCAGTCCCTCTGGAGAGGGGGGTTGTTTCCAACCAGCTCATGATGCAAATTCTTTCCATCTCCCCTGGAATTGTGGTCTCTCCACATACCTATGCAGGGAATATTGACAGGTGGGCCTTAGGGATAGTGGCAAATGATTTCCAACCGAAGTGCTCCAGTGTGATTTGTGATTAGAGGGAGGATTGAGGGGTGCTTAGATTCCTGTAACAATTGGAGTACAGTGGTACCTCGAGATACGAGTTTAATTCGTTCCATAACCTTGAGGCGTGGGAAACTATGAGATGCTCGAGTCGCGGTAAACTGGTGGGTCGTGTGCACCCGGCCGATCCGCGCAATTACTCGTATCTCAAATGTTGCTCGTATTTCAAAGCAAAAATTGCTTGCTCGATGGTTCGTATCTCAAAAATCTCGTATGTTAGGGCACTCGTATCTCGAGGTACCACTGTATTTGAAGCACTGAAAGAAGCGTTTTTTAGTTTTGAGATATTTTAGTTTTGTTAATCATCACCCAAGAATATTTTCCCATTGATTTTTAGGAGTGGAAGGAAGGGAGATAGAGAGAGACAGTGAGAGAGACACACACAGATTGGTTGCCTCCTGCACATGCCCCCGACTGGGACTGGGGATCCAGCCTGCAACCGAGGTACATGACCTTGACAGGAATTGAATCCAGGACCCTTCAGTCTGCAGGTTGACCCTCTATCCACTGAATCAAACCAGCTAGGACTGTTGTTTTTAAAATGTTTAGATTTACATTGCAAACAGGGATAGGCTTAAGGAAATATCAGTGTGCTAACTTAAAAGCAGAAAATATAGTTCTGAGTGCCTTTTGTGTAGAACATTAGGTCTGTGAGATCCAGAAATTGTAGAATCATAATAAACTCCGATTTTCACTTTTAAAATACGGGGGCATATTTCACTCTGCTTGTTATGCAGAGTAAATGGAAGGAGAAAACATTGAGAATATTATGAAGTGTTGTGTTTCTGACTTAAGCTCCTGTTTAGAATGCTGATTGTCATTCACATCTTCTGTATAGGAAACAATATGAGTTTTATACAATTACCAAGTTTATGAGAGGATTAAGCAGGTTTTGCTTTTATAGTCATAACATGTTCAGATGCATTTGCATCAAATGGGAGATATAATTTCTCTTTGTAATTGAAATTTAAATCTCAGCATAAATATGATGGTTAGAAAACTACTTTATGGGCTTTTCTTTCTATAAAGATTCTGCATGGAAGAAGGTTACACAGCTGGAGATTGTTCAGAGACAATTAAGACTTATTGGCTTTTCAGCTGGTGATAAAGCAGGGCGCAGAGACTCTTGGCATAACTGTTACCCAGGTGAATTTCCTTTACATCACTAGGCTCTTCAGCATTCTTAAAAAAGTATTTAGCATCTGAGATTTAAGAGGATGATCTGTTGGAGTTCAAGCCCATGATCAATGCAAAGTATACATTTGTCTTTCCTATGATTCAAACAGGGTGAACCTGAGACCCTGACCATCTTTTCAAGACTATTTTTTACTGAGGAAAATATTGAGGAATGATTATTGTTGTTGTTGTTTTTTTAGTTATGTTCTGAACCTATTTCTAGCCCCTCTGAAATGATACCCCACTTCCTATAGATTTTAATTATCTGCTGCCTTCCCTTCTCTACATCAGACCATGAAAGAGGCTCCCTGATACAACCACCCTGATAAGTAAGTGAATTAGATTTATCCCCAAAATACTGGTGACAGGGATAAGGATTTAATGGATCACTTTTATTAAGGAGGGACTTTCAGAATCCATTGATAAAATATCTTTCAGTGAAGAGATCTTCCCTGGTCGTTCACAAATTAAGCCACATAGGGGATACTTACTTTATGAATAAACTTGTCCATCCTATCTATCTTATATAATAAAAGCACAGTATGCAAATTGTCCTCTTGACTGGAAGAGTTCATCCAGGAGTTTGACCAGGGGGTGGGCTGGCTGGGGGAAGGGAGGGAGGCCCTGGCCAGCAGTGGGCAGCTCTTAGGGATTCTACCAGTGCATGAATTTTGTGCAACGGGCCTCTAGTATTTTCACAAAACCCTTGAGCATATAATCTTTTATAGTGAAACACTTTATTTTTTTTTAGTTGTGTATTAGAATTTTATTTATTTATTTAAAAAAATTAATAAATCTTTATTGTTCAGATTATTATAATTGTTCCTCTTTTTTCCCCCCCCATAGCTCCCCTCCACCTGGCGCCCACCCCAACCTCTGTCCTTACCTCCTCCCACATTGTCCTCATCCATAGGTGTATGATTTTTGTCCAGTCTCTCCCCTCACCCCCCTCACCCATTTCCCCCTGAGAATTGTCAGTCTACTCCCTTTCTATGCCCCTGATTCTATTATATGTTGAAACACTTTAAATTGGCAACTGGCTTGATCACCTTTTAGCCGAACTTTGAGGGGCCACGACACTCTGGTGTGAAGAGATAACCGAAAGTATCAAGGTTTTGAATTCCTTTATTAATGTAGCTAGAAATTTGACTTGACTTATTCTTATTAGTGTGAGTGTGGATAGTATACAGGTAAGGATGAATCTATGTTACAGAAATTTAATTTCGAACCTGAGATTTTTTACCCTTATTTGACTTACATCTTTCTACATTTTAATGTGACAAAATTTATTTCTTGATACGTAAAGGCAGGCTTCACAGTAAATTAACTTGTCCTATCACATTCGTGTGTTGTGTGTATTATTTCCGGAGGCCACATATTGAACTTGCCTTTGATTTTCTGTCCCATGCATAGACCAGAGATGGTGTCACAAATGCTTCCATCTTTGTACTCTGCTTCTGCGTGACATGGCTTTGTTCTCTTTGACAGACATGCAGTGGTAAAGAGTCGTGTAACCATTAATTTCCCACTTGACATTGTGAGCATTTCAATGCCAAGTTAGCAGGGGAAAATGTCATAATTCATTTCTGCTATATCTACCTACAGAACTTCAAAGAACGCGTAGCAATCGGGTCTTGAGTCAGAAAGAAGACTGACATGGAGATACCAAGTGAAATGAACTTTGCTACCAGTACTTAACCTTTCTGCAAAATACTCAATTTTGTCAGACACCTTTCTTCATGATGACGATTTGAAAAAAAAAATGAACATTCATCGTCTCATATTGCTTATGTTAACTGGAAAAAAATTAGCTTAGGAACAATCCTGCATTAGACTACCAAGCTGTAGTAGTTCAGGGAAATACCAATCTGCTTTGTTGAAGTGTATATGGTGGGAGACAATTGGTTCTTATAAAACTCTACTGGTTAATTGGCTTTAGAGAGTTATGTCTCAGTCATGTTAACGTGAGTCTTACTGCAGCAACGAAGAGCACTGGACACACCAAGGTGTAGGGAGGGAGCATAGCTTTCAGATTACGGGGACTCACGTAGCTCAATGCTTGCTGCATTTCAAAGATTTCTAGTGGGACGTACAAAATATGGGAGTTCATTTTTATAACATGTTTTATTTATATACAAAGTATTTTCACTTCAACATGCAGTGCCAGCCCCATGTCCAGTGCTCAACAGCCAAAGTGTCTAGTGGGTATGATATTGGCCAGCAGAGCTCTGGGGACTCTGAAGCTGAGTGGGAATCAATGACCCAAATGGGAAGAAAGTGATTTATTGGAATCTGCTTGGTGTGGAGCAAAGGGTCCCGAGACCAGTGTTCAGACAGATCTGGTTTGCGAGGGCCATTTACATGCAAACCTCACTGAGATTTGATTTCCTTACCTATAGCATAAAAATTGTAGACTCTGTCTACCATAGTATTATATGTAGGTAGGCACGTGAAGGCCTTTTAAAAAACAACTACTAAAAGGGTACTCGTTTGGGGACAAACTTTTTTGAGGCCAAAGTAATTCTTTGGGGAATTTTGACGGAGGATTCCCTGCTGGATCCTCTATAGTTGTTTGGTTTGGGGCTACTTTTTGCCTCTGGTGCCTGGCTCAGTTCTTCCTTTAAACTCCTGAATAAATTCCAGTTCCCCCTTTAATACACTTAGTTTTATCATTTTTACAAAAATTGCTGTCTCGGTGGTACAGGTGTTAGACTGAGTGCTTTATATACATCGGCTCACGTAATCCTACAGACAACTCTACGGGTTTGGCTTCATTGTCTGGAGCAGCGGTTCTCAACCTGTGGGTCGCAACCCCTTTGGGAGTCGAACGACCCTTTCACAGGGGTCGCCTAAGACTATTGGAAAACACCTATTTCCCATGGTCTTAGGATCCAACACACCGCTCCTCTGTGTAGCAAAGTGTAGCAATGTAGTTTACTGTTGTCCTATGAAGACTGTTACCCATGCTTCACCACGATTCAAGACAAAATTTCATTTATTTGTCATTAGAAATAAACATTTCACAATATATAATTACATATTGTTTTTGTGATAAATCCCTATGCTTTAATTATGTTCAATTTGTAACAATGAAAATACATATCAGATATTTACATTACAGTTCATAACAGTAGCAAAATGACAGTGATGAAGTAGCAATGGAAATAATTTGATGGTTAGGGGTCACCACCACATGAGGAGCTGTCTTAAAGGGTCGCGGCATTAGGAAGGTTGAGAACCACTGGTCTGAAGGAAGGTGATTTGCGGAGCGATGAAGTAACTTGCCAACACCTCACAGACAGTCATCTGCCATTTGAACCAGGTCCTCTGAATCCAGAGTCCGGCTCCTTGCGAACCAGACTGCGCCGCTGCCCATCTCCTTCGCTGATGTTTATGTTTTATATTCTGTGTATTATGCGCTTTTGATATATTAAAAGAAATCATCTTTTGGACTGGGAAGAGCCTGTTCCTTCTGGGGCTGCCCAGTTCTCAGACAGCAAGGACTCAGGGGGAGCATGCCTTTGATGATGTAAGTTGAGCCATCTAGACCCTCACCCCCTCTTCCTGGCCATTCACTCAGAGGCAATATTCCTCTGGCTTCATCATCCCAGGGCCAGGAACGAGGCAGCTGGAGGCCACCCCTGCAGCTTAGAGTCCACTGAGATCGTTCCAACCAGCCTGTCCTAGGCTCTTACCCTGCCTGCTTTATCTTTCCTCAAGAAACACCAAGGAAGGTCTTGGACTAAACACCCCCCTGCTTCTGTCTCCTGCCACCTGCCCAGAACCTACCTGGTGCTTCCCCTGTGACTGTGTGGCATGCAGTGACCCCCTCCCTCACCCAGACCTGTGAGTGTAACTTTGTTTTTCTGTGCCTCTCTTGTGTCCCATCTTGTGGCTATATGTGGCTGGCCATCATCTAAAACAGTGGTTCTCAACCTTCCTAAGGCTGCGACCCTTTAATGCAGTTCCTCATGTTGTGGTGACCCCCAACCAGAAAATTATTTTTACATTTACGAAGTAGCAATGAAAATCATTTTATGGTTGGGGGTCACCACAACATGAGGAACTGCATTAAAGGGACATGGCATTAGGAAGGTTGAGAACCAATGATCTAAAAGAACCCAGAACAATTAACCACAATGGGCCACACATGGCAGGATTAAACTGATGATAAACTTTTGAATGACATTTTATAGTTTTCCTGCTTGTAGGAGGGCAATGGAAAACAAAGAATAATTAAAATATAAAAATGACTGGAGATTCCACAAGTTTAATGAAGACACCCCACCCCCACCCCAATGAGGGCGGGGAATGGAAAATACTGGGACATTTGAATGGAAAGGGCTTTTTAAAGTTTTCCTTAGGGACTGGTAAAGTTGTAACACTCAAAGTTCCGTTTTTAGAACTGTGGTGAAATTGGGTTGGTTCTTGAAATGTTCCTGGAAAAAAATCTAATTTGGAAAAAGAAGATGAGTGCGGGTGACAGGTAGGAATTTAACATGGAGTAGGGAGGAAACACACAAAGCTCCATGCTCTTGTTCTGTGTAAATGGAGTCTGTAAAATAAGGGACATGAGCTAACAATTTATTGAGCACATACTCCTTTGAGGGCTCCATTGAGTATTCAGGTAGGACAGAGGTATCACAGGCAGAGGCTTTGTTTTTGGGGAGCTAAATCATACCGTGTGGAAAATCCCACAATGCAAGAAGGACTGCAAGGACAGGGGGCGTCTGACTATTGGCTGCGGGGGTCAAGCAGTACTTCCTCCTGTGCTCAGGATGAGGTGAGAGCGCAAGGGTGAGACCTCCATCCAGAGTTGGGGCAGACGAAGGCCAGGGAGGTGGTGAAGGGTTTGTGGACTCTGCAAAGAAACAAGAAGGTAGTTCAGATCCTGAGGAAGGTATGCACTTGACTTTTATATGTTAATGATTGAAACATAGTGGGGAGGTGGGAGGAGAGAGAAGTCATCTGTATGTTCACTTAAACCTTCATAACCAAGGCAACTCTTAAATGCCTTCAAAATGCTGAAGAACAAGACCAATGACCAGACAGCAAGACTCATTGAGATGAAACTTGGGTTGATCCTGATCTCAAAATTCCTCTGTAAGAAAGTGTGTTTCAGCTGAAATCGGTTTGGCTCAGTGGATATAGCATCGGCCTGCGGACTGAAAGGTCCCAGGTTCGATTCCGGTCAAGGGCATGTACTCTGGTTGCGGGCACATCCCCAGTGGGGGGCATGCAGGAGGCAGCTGATCGATGTTTCTCTCTCATCGATGTTTCTAACTCTCTATCTCTCTCCCTTCCTCTCTATAAAAAATCAATACAATATATTTAAAAAAAAGGAAGTGTGTTTTCGTTAGATTGAAGTGAAACCTCATTATAAGGAGGATGGAGCTGGATGAGCAGGAAGAAGTTCAATATGCAGCTCAGGTTTTGAAAACACGCCCTCTGTAGGGTCCTCAGGGGAAATTTGGAGATCTTCTGGGTCATCCTGAGGCATGAAGTCTTACTAGGCGTGGAGGCTCACTAGTCTTCCAGCCCACATAGCTGCAGAGACCATACTGGCTGAGAGATGTCATCTCCATTGCTGTCCTTGCCACCTCCAATGCTGTTTTCTCGTTTCTTCCCCATTGATACGTTAGCTTTAATGCATACACTTGTCACAAATTGAAGGCTCGGTAAAGTAGAAGAAGTGATTGAGATTGCACATTGTAGACAGGCCAACTTTATTTCACAGGCCCCAGGGGATAATTTGCTTTTCATCTCCTCCCTCTCTCTCAAAATAGAGAACCTCCAACAAATGGTACAGAAAGGAAAACAGAGCAAACAGAAGAGGGAAACTTTGCAGTTTATTAACTCAGGCATGAAAGTACAGAAAATAAGCAGGGCTCAACTTACTTGGAAAAATAAGTCTGAACCTATTTGCATTAAAACATGGAGTTTGCACTAATCTAATGAGCTTTCAGGCAAATGAGGCATGAAACATTGCCAAAATATAAAGTCAGTAAAATAATCCAAATTATTCTTTAATGTCATATGTTTTATCTTATCGAGAGCTGGTAAAGAATAGATTATCCCCAAATCTGCATTAGTAGGGAGATCAGTGAAATTAGTTTACAAAGAATTTATTGTTCTTAGAAGTTAATGGCAGATCAAAGGGAACTGAAATTTGAAGTAAATATACATACGTACCTAATTCACGGGAAAGCATTCACACAACAATGCATTTTTACTTACGTCATTCATTCCCTAGGAATTCGAGATAATGCTGAAGGAGATAAAACAGGAGAATATAAGCAATTTTGAGGCTAGCATAAAATTACTACGGGCTACAATATATTTATAAGATTTATTTAGAAAACGATAAGGATAACATCTTGACTCTAGAATTTATCCTAGAATTATTCCATTACATTCCGGATAGGGATGAACACAGCCTCTCCTGTGTTTGCATAAAGCTGAGCGGGATCAGAGAAAGCTTTGGTTTATGTGTTCGGTAGTGAAAACCAGAAGTGATTTATTCTCGAAACCCTGATTGTATTGTGGTGCTGTCAAGTTATTAAAATATGGCCAAATTATATGCAGTTTAGTGAGGGATGGCAGCTCATGAATTTTTTAGGTTCTTATTTACACAGTTCCTTGAATCTATTTATGTACCCATTTGTAATTATTTCTAATGATTAGTACTCCTGGCTTTTATGTGACAAAGCCATTTTCAGAGGAAAATCAATCTCTCATTCCTCACATTGTCAAAGCCAGCTTCTCATGTTAAGGCATATGAAGTGTCTTCCGGTGGGTTTAATTCTGTATTTATTCTGCCTAGGTGAGGCAGGGCTACCTTCACAGTTTTTATCTTCGGAGCGATCGTCCAGTGTGTATTGACAGTTCATTTAGTTTCAAATGATTCTAAACGATTCGCCACACTTGGGCAGATGTGCTTATCTGTGAATAAGTAGGCTTCTTACGTGCACTTGTTTCAGTCACCTTGAGCTGATTTAAATGCCCTTGGAGCTCTGGCATCATATTGCAGTGGGAGGACATCAGAAAAAGGAGCGGGCCCAGGAGGACTGAATTGCTGGCCTGACAGCAAGGAGAAGTTGCTCATTTATTTGGTCTTCAGTCCACTGCTTCCGTCCATCAGAAAAAATCCCATCATTATCTACGATTCTCCCTCCCCGCCTCCTCTGCTAAAGCAGCCAGCGGTCATTTGATCTTTTGTATTCCTGCTCTTGTCTTCACCCTGATTTATTTTTAAAAATAATATTTTTATTGATTTCAGAGAGGAAGGGAGAGGGAGAGAGAGAGAGAAACATCAATGATGAGAGAGAATCACTGATTGGCTGCTTCCTGCATGCCCCTTCCTGGGGATCCAGCCCGCAGCTCAGGCATGTGCCCTTGACCAGAATCAAACCCGGGATCCTTCAGGCTGCTGGCCGGCACTTTATCCGCTGAGCCAAACCAGCGAGGGCTTCACCCTCATTTTGGGACCAAGTTTGGGGCCCTCATCCCCTCGAACTTGCCTTTGGGGGCTTTGCACCTTGCTCTCTCACTCAATAGAGCGAGTTGCCTCTTCCCTGTGTGGGATGTTTTGTTTCCTTCTGGCCCAGGAGGGAAGGTAACACCATCACGGCTCATGCATCCCATCTGCCTACTGGGGCTTACAATGGTTTGGTAAAAACTGGAGACAAAATTTTCAGTGGATCACTAACCTTAAGTTACAGTCCTATTCGCACACCCAAAATATACTTGAAAAAAACCTGCCCAGATCTCTTTAAAATCTGCCTAGGATTGCCCAGCCAGAGTGGCTCAGTTGATTGATCACTGTTCTGTGCACCTAAAAGTCGTCTGTTCGATTTCTGTTCAGGGCACACACCTGGGTGTGGGCTAGATACCAGATTTGGGTGTGTTCAGGAGGCAGCTTTTTGATATTTCTCTCTCACATTGATGTCTCTCTCTCTTTCTCTCCCTCCCTTCCTCCCTTCTTCTCTCTAAGCATGTCAGGTGGAGATAAAAGAAAAATCTGCCTATGAGTCTATGGTGCACATAAGTTAATCTGCCATTGGATGTCTATGACAACAGCGTAGGTGAAACTCCCTAAAATCTTTAGTGGTTTTAACTGCTTCCTAGTGTGGAGGGAAAACTGCTTTGGGGTTTGTGAAACGGGGGAAGAACAAAGCAAATCTTTCCTTGTGCAAACGCGTTTTGTTTGTTTAACCGTCAGACAAATTAAGCAGATTTATTCACTGATACAGTTCCTCCGTGTTAATAAGCCCTGGGAATCTCCCGGAGGAAGGCTTTAGTCCGCAGCGCTTCCTGAGCCAGCGTGAGCGCGATTCTCTTCTCGGGACACAGGCCTGGAAAAGAGTTCTTGATTCTGTCCGCTGGGTGGTAAAAACCAAGCTCCACCCTCCTGACACGTGGAAGAGCTGAACTGTAAACCCCAGATCCAGTATCCATGAGAGTCTAATCAATACCAGATACTTTTCTTATCAAGGCTTCCCTTGCTATAACTCAGACTTTTCTCTTCTGCCCATAAAAAGGCCTCTCACCAATTAACGATGCCATAGATCATTAGAAAGACTCGATGCAAAAAAAACCTGGGGAATAAAGGGAGGGGGGCGGCTCCCAGAAATTGAGCGAGGCTGGGTGGGGGTGGGGGGGGCAGGTACAGTGGAACCAGGCCCTGCATAGAGCAACGGCTGAGCCGGCCGTCTCTGCTCTCTCTTGTCTGTGTGCTGGCTGCATTCATTTTTCTGTACGTCCTTCCTTCCTTCCATGTGGCCTTGAACGTGGCCTTGAATGGAGTGAAGACAAGAGCAGGAATACAAAAGATCAAATGACCCACCGGAAGACACTTTTTGAAAGATAAGACTTATATTTGACATCTTATTGCTTGACATTTTCCTCGCTTCACCACCGGAGATCTATGGATTCTATTCGTTTCCTTCTCATTTGGAAAATCAGGAAGGAGAGGGTGACTGGCGCATCTTGGAACACTTGCCACCTGGACAAATCACTCTGATCCCCAAAGCAGAGCCGTTTCAGAGGAAGGCATCCTGTTGGAGCATCCCGTGCCAGCCCAGGGGAGGGTGCAGTTCCCACGAGGTGCAAGGAGGCGAACAGTTTCTCAGACAATAAAGGTCTTCCTTCCATGCGCACCTCCTTTATTGACTCACCCCCTCTTGTTCCCAGGTGTTAGGGTTCCTTGAAGACCCCCAGACTCTCTTCCCTCTGAGGGCCGGGAGGGTTCAGTGCCTGAAGGCGGAGGAAGCACATAGGAAGGGTGAGCAGAGCAAACTACTATGTACTCCACTCGCCTACTTAAGGTCGAGCCTCCTCTACGGGATCGGTGTGTGCCAAACAGGGACATCTGTCCTTGAACTTGGCTCTTTGCAAGGGAATCTGTTGATCGGGGTGATTTGTGTCTGCTGGAGTAATTTCTTAAATCTCTTGCAGTCGAGTGATTCCGATAATTGTCCTAGTTCCTGATGTCCCCGCACTTGTGACATTTAAGATCGGTTCCCAGTTAATCTCTTCTGTCCCTGATCTTCTGGAGACATGAGAAAGGAGGAGGAGAGATGAAATGCTGTGTCGATCCTTCTGTCTGAACAGGCCAACTGTGGATCTCCTCTAACTTTAGTGAAACTCCAAACCTGACTCTACCACCACTAAAAACTCGGTTCGCCTTCCTTGCTCTCTGTGGGTGGACTAGACTTACATAATAGGTGAACAAGGTATAAATTTCATTTGATAATGTTTCCTTTGATGAATTCTTACACAAATAAGACATTGAAACCTTTTATTTCTATGAATGCCTATAGCATGATGTATCAATAACTATTTCATAAAATTTCAGAGTGTTAGAGCTATGTTGAAATTTAGACATCACCTGCATCGGTAGTATGTTTCTTTCTTTCTTTTTTTTAAATCCTCATCTGAGGATGTTTTATTGATTTGAGAGAGAAAGGAAGTGTGTGTGTGTGTGTGTGGAGAAAGAGAGAGAGAGAGAGAGGGAGAGAGAGATGAGAGGGAAACATTGATCAGTTGCTTTCTGTACCCACTCTAACCAGGGATTGAACCTGCAACCTTTTGGTGTACAGAATGACACTCCTACCCAGCCAGGGCATACCGTGTTTCTGAAAGATGAGAACATGGATGCCCAGGCTGGTGATACACAAGAGTTAGTTGAGGAATTAGGCATCTTCGCACTCTCCAGGTCAGGTACTTCCTAGTTTATATTGATGTTTTTTACACCTTAAATCAAGTGGGTAATTAGAAAACTTATGGCTCACTAATTTATTTAGGTTAATCAGTGAAGACCAGTGAGTTCTGAACATAGGGTAGCACTTGTAGATGCAATACTGCTAAAAAAGAGCCAGCCTCAGGGTTTTATCTATCAAAATTACAGAGTGTTAAGTCCCTCTTTCCTTTCCTCCCTCCCTCTCTTCTCTTGCTTCCAGTCTTCTTTAGTGTAATGGTCGTTTTAGGTGGTCAACATACATCTTGGTTGCCCGAAATCAAACATATTTCCCCAAGGACTTACTTTTGTTTTCATAAAGGATATTTTTTTTCTTCCTTTAAGAAGAACAAATAAATTCACATAGCAAGATTTGTCAAAAACAGATGAAAATCACAGAAACTTGATATGAAAACTTCTCTCATTCATGTCAAACTGTAATGGATTTTTGAAAGATAAAACTTATATTTGCTTACATTTTGGTAGAACTTTATTTTTACATTTTCATTGATTTCAGAGAGGAAGGGAAAGGGAGAGAGAAAGAAACATCAATGATGAGAGAGAATCATTGATCAGCTGCCTCCTACTTGCCCCTGCAACTTGGGCATGTGCCCGATCGGGAATCGAACTGTCACCTCCTGGTTCACAGATCAATACTCAACCTCTGAGCCACACTGGTTGGGTTGTAGAAATTGTTATAGATTGTAAAGCACTTTCATAGATATAAAATCTTATTTTATTAGGGTAGACAGATTTTGGGGAAAATAGAATATCCAGTTTCATTTGAATTCTAGACACATAACGAATATTTTTTTTTAGTGTAAATATGTTCTAAATATTGCATGAGACATACTAAAATTTATTTCTAGATGCCTTGTATTTTATTTGGCAACTCTCTATTTGATCCGCTGATAATTCTGTTTAGTTGGTAGTATAATGTCTCTATTATACAGATGGGAACCTTAAATCTGGCTGGCCTATTATGTGTCAGATCCTGAGCTATTCTTGAGCACGATTCGGTGCATAACTCATAGATCCTGACTTTAAAGACACTACAGTCAAGTAAGTCATCAGGAAATCTCATCAGTGTGATGTATGTAATAATAAAAAAATGAATAGGGTAATGTGGAGTCCTATAAAAAGGTCACCCCATCCAATTTTGGCAAATTGGGACATTTCCTAAGAAGATGGCATGGTAGTTGAATCTCAAATGTGGAGTAGGAATTAGGTGCAGATGAGGTTTGGTAAGGAAGAAGGGAAGAGGAGAAACGTTATTCTGGCATCAATTCAGAAAATTCATGTTGTTCAAGTGCAGATTGATGGTCTGGAGGATATACTTTGAGTTGGGGAGTGGTGATGGGTGCGGTTAGAGAGACGAGCAAGAGTCAGCTCATGAACCGATGTGCATCATGCAATCTGTCTGTATTCTTTAGGGCAGCAGTTACCCAAGGTAAGATAAAATGATGCAGTTTGTTTTAAAATGATGACCATGTGCAGGTAGGAGAATGAATGGGGAGAAACAAGACTTAAGAAAAATCATTCATGTATGCAGCCAAGTTTTGAGTGCTAACTCTGCAGTAATGGAGGTGACAAAGGAAGGTGTTGAGCGCTAACATAATGGTCATCCAGATGGGACGTAGATTTTCCTGGCGATATTAAGACAAATAAACAGAAATCGATTATTAGTGGCTTGGTGTGTGACGGAGAGAGCTAAGTGAAGCCTCTGGAAGGTGGATGGATGAGTGCCATCATCTGTTGATGCAGGAAACAATGGTTTGTGGAAGGAGAAAAATACTTTTCCGTTTGGGATATATTCAGTTTGATGTGCCTGTAGGGCGTCCTGGGAGAGAGATTAAGGAGGGCAGTTTACGTAAACATCAACCCGAGAAGATAGATACGGGCCAAAGGTTCTTCATGACTTATAAATCATTAGCTTATGAGGGCCGCTTGTTGAAATTGTAGGCGAGCATGAGATCACCCAGGGAGTGTTTGGTGTCAAAAGAGTGGTTGCCAGAGAGAATCTCCAGGGAAAATCAACATTTATGAAGCGAAATGAGCGGAGGCAGCCAACAATGCAACAGCAACTGCAAAGGAAACGAAAGGAGAAAGTACCGAGACCAACAGAGAAAGACCGAGGAAGAAGGTTCTTTCAAAGATCTCGAGGTCTAACTTGTCAAAAATTGAGGACAGATGTAGTGAAATGAGAACTGGACAAAAAAATAAAGTGTTCCATTTGCAGCCATTCAGCACAGCTTGTTGATGATCGTTTTTTAAAATTTAAATACTTTATTGTTGAAAGTATTACATGTTTCCTTTCCCCCCAATTGACCTCTCCCTGCCTGTTCCTGACCCCCAACACATGTCCTCATCCCCCTACTGTCTGTGTCCATTGATTATGCTTATGTGCATGCATACAAGTCCTTTAGTTTATCTCTTATCCTCCCCTCTCACCCTCCCCTGCCTTCCCTCTGAGGTTATGATGGTCTCTTCCATGCTTCTATATTTCTGGATCTATTTTTGTTCATCAGTTTATGTTGTTCATTATATTCCATAAATGAATGAAATCATGTAATATTTATCTTTCTCTGATGGCTTATTTCGCTTAGCATCATGCTCTCCAGGTTCATCCATGCTGTTGAAAATGCTAAGAGTTCTTTCTTTTTTAGTGCAGTGAGGTATTCCATTGTGTAGACGTACCACTGTTTTTTAATCCACTCATCTGCTGGTGGATACTTAGGCTGTTTCTGAATCCTAGCTATTATAAATTGTTCTGCTGTGAACATAGGGGTACATATATTCTTTCTGACTGGTGTTTCTAGTTTCTTGGGATATATTCCTAGAAGTGGGATTACTGGGTCAAATGGGAGTTACATTTTTAGTTTTTTGAGGAAACTCCATACTGTTTTCCACAGTGGCTGCACCAGTCTGCATTCCTACCAGCAATGCACGAGGGTTCTTTTTTCCACATCCTCACCAGCACTTGTCATTTGATTGTTGATGATAGCGATTTTTGATGATCTTGATTTAATAATAACTGGCTCAGAATATGAGGTGAACTGGATCACAGGAGGGACCTATTTGTAAATAGAGTTGTGAGGAGTTCAGGAAGATCAGAATAGGCCATCATACTTGCCTAACTCTGTTCCGTGGAGGATTCATATAGTGAAAAACTTAGAAAAAATTCTGGTAATATTACATACTAGAGGCCCAATGCATGAAATTCATGCATGGGGAGGGGTGTCCTTCAGCTCAGCCTGCTTCCTCTCCAATCTGGGGTCCCTGGAGGGATGTCCAACTGCCTGTTTAGGCTCTATCTTACAATCCAGGACTGTTGGCTACCAATCGCTCACCTGCCTGCCTGATCAATGCCTAACTGCTTCCTTGCTGGCACAACTGCCCCTAAATTCCCCCCTTCCAGCCTGGTTACCCATAACTGACCTCCCCTGCCAACCTGGCCACCCCTAACTGTCCTCCCCTGCAGGAATGGTTGCCCCCAACTGCCCTCCCCTGCAGGCCTGGTCCCCCCAATTGCCCTCCCCTGCCAGCCATCTTGTGTCCATATGGGGGCATCCATCTTGTATGTTGGAGTGATGGTCAATTTGCATATCACTCTTTTATTAGATAGGATTATGTTGGCATATTTAACATTCTGAGAAGGTCTGAAGCAATGAAAACTGCCTAATTTTACTTATCTTAGTGTTTCCCATATATATTATTTTGTTTCATGTAATAACAATTAATGTAATGGGACAGTTTAGGAAATTTCTTGCTAACAGAAATGAGGCAACAGATGCCAAAAGTGAACAAGATTGTTTTATGAAATAGGGATATACTGACAGAACCTTTTAGCTATAGTTGTTTGACAGGGGTACATTTCGACAAATTATACAAATTAGTTTGTAAAAAATAATCTTCCCAAAAGAGGAGTAAGAAAAAGGCAAGGAGATTATGAGGTATGAATTTGACCTCACAGTCATATGTATATTTAAAATAAAGCCTGGAAAAGAAAAGATCAAAATCACCTAGACTACAAAGGGCATCTTTTTAAGTCTCCACATAGAAATCAACACCATCATATATAATTTTGTTGGGATCCATTTTAAAGAATAACTTTTAGCTTATTTTATTAGTTCATTGTTATTAGGCACTTAAGGATTAAATTGTTCATTATTGTAAATAGTATGACCTCCAAATCTTTTTAAACAACTTACCCTGAAACATATAGTCAAATGCACACATACATACACTAACCATCCTTTTACCTGATTCTCTTTTCTCCTTTGTTGTAGGTTTTGGAAGCAGGAGTGCTGGGTGAAGGGGAATATATACTTAAAATTTAAAATCATACATAATGCCAAATGGCTTTTCTGAAAGACTATACCAATCTAATTATCTAATAGCAGTAGATGTTATTAAGTGTTTTAATATTTGGCAATATGGAGTCAAATTTGTTTAATTTTTATTTCATTTATTAATAATGAATTTAAACATCTCTTCACATGTCATTGGACTATATTTTTTCATTTACTTCTTTTGGAATTACTTTTACATATTTCTTTACTATTTCTTATTGCTGCATTTGTCTTTCTCTTATTGATTTTTTAAAGCTCTTATATTAAAAATATTAATCCTCTGTTCATTATATATGTTCCAAATATTTTTACTAGTTTTCCATTTTCTTGTAACTTTGTTAGTGATTATGTTCACTGTGGCAATCAAATCTAGCCATTTTCCCTTTATGATTTTTGGTTTAGATATTTTAAATATTAAACGTATATATATAGAGAGAGAGGGAGAGGGAGAGAAAGAGAGGGAAAGACAGAGAGAAACATCAATGTGAGAGAAGCACATTGATTGGTTGCCTCCTACACATGCCCCAATGAGGGCCCATGCAACCAAAGTCATGCCCTTGTCCAGAGTCGAACCCAGGACCCTTTGGTCTGCAGGCCAGCACTCTATCCACTGAGCAAAACCAGCTAGTGGTTTAACAATATTTTGATATGCCAACTTTATAATTAGAGAAATAGTTACCTAAATTTCCTTCTAGTATTTTTGCTCATGATTTTGAGCACCAATTATTGTGCAGAACAGACACTGTTAGCCCACCCTTCAGCTTCACCCAACTGGCCCACCTTCCTCAGCTGTAGCAGAGTTGGCATAAAGTTTGACTTAACACATCATTGAAACGACAGAAACAACCCCCGGTATTTTACATCGTTCGGTTATCATTTTAGTTCAGCCAAGTCAAAATATCCATATTTTTTTTTAAAAAAAAGGTCATGTCAACTGCCAAGTATGTAGGATCGATGGGGGAATAACATTTTCCTAAAGGAATTTTTATGCTTTTTATTACCAAGTTTATGAAGCAATAAATGTTATCTCCTTTCCTTCTCTACATTTGAACCTCTCAAATGACTTTCAGGTTTCTTAAAGGCTAACAACAGTAACATTTTTATTGCTGTGCCAGAGAAGACCAGAAATAATACATTCTGTTTGCCAGGAACCCTCTGCGGAACTAGCCCATCGGCGTGATGACAATGGTGGGCATCCCTTGTGTTGGCTTCGTCGCCAGTTTTCCTCCGTCAGGACCAGCACACAGGAGGCGTTTGGAAGCATCCTTTCCTCAGCTCCATTAGTCCTAAGGGAGCTCTGTCGTGAGGTGCCCTCTTTTCTGCCTCAGGGCTGGGTTGGGACCAGAATGGTCAAGTCCTTGTTCCCCACCTTGGTCTTTGTGATTTTGTTCAATAATAGTTATGTGCTAAACACTCAAGACTAGGTTGAGTTTTTCCTAAGATTTGATGTCAGCCTTTGGGTTGGGGCTGGGGAAGGGGAGGAAAGGTACTATTTTCTTTTGGATGATGAACTATATTGAAAATACAAGTTGGAGCTTATTTGAAGTCAGGTTCTTTGCTTTTGTAAAATATTTTTTTTAAAAAATATATTTTATTGATTTTTTACAGAGGGGAAGGGAGAAAGATAGAAAGTCAGAAACATGGATGAGAAAGAGACATTGATCAGCCGCCTCCTGCACGCCCCACAGTGGAGATGTGCCCGCAAGCAAGGTACATGCCCCCAACCAGAATCGAACCTGGGACCTTTCAGTCTGCAAGCCGACACTCTATCCACTGAGCCAAACCAGTCTCGCCTGTTGGCTTGATTTTATATTTTGATTTTAACCTAGAAACAGGTACAGAATGAGAAAGAACACAGCTTTGAAGCAATGAGAGGGTAGTACTCTGGTTTACAAGTAAAAGGGCCTGAGAATTATTTTTGGGTTAGCTGCTGACTAGTTCGTTGATAACTCTCTTCTGAAAATAGCAACATTATTAAAGAACGATAGTGAAGTGATGCTACGAAAACGTTGACAATCACTGAACAGTGCTCTCTGACAGTTTCCTCCATGAACAGGAGCTGTGTGTGATCCACACTGTGCCGCAAGGTGTTGCGATGGCGGTTGCTTAGCTTATTTCAGTCCCTTGGAATTCCCTAGAGAATGTGGCCATGGAATAAATGGTGTCATTGCCCTGAGCTTATTAGTGTTTTTATTTTTATTTTATTTTTTTTAAATATATTTTATTGATTTTTCACAGAGAGGAAGGGAGAGAGATAGAAACTGAGAAACATCGATGAGAGAGAGACATCTATCAGCCGCCTCCTGTACATCCCACAGTGGAGATGTGCCTTATTTAGTGTTTTTAGAGGTCGGCTCGTAGTGCGGAGTTACTGTGACTAACAGAATATCAAAGGACACTGTCCAGGGCCCAGGTACCACAGAGGTGTTGCTCTTCATTACATTGTTGATGTTTGAGTATCAGATATTTTGTAATATTCAAACGCTAGACTTTTGAAATCTAAGTAGGATGTGTGTGAAATGTGGTTTTCCCAAGGAAAATTATTCTAATCCTGTTGTCTTTCTGCCTGACTCATTTTACACTTTAAGGCATGTAAAGTTTACAGAATTGAACAGCTTGGATGCAAGCCCATCTATATCCTCCCTCCCTGCCTCCCTCCTTCCCTGCCTCCCTCCCTCCATGTCTCCCTCCCTGCATCCCTCCCTGCCTCCTCCCTCCCTCCCTCCCTCCCTTCCTTCCTTCCTTCCTTCCTTCCTTCCTTCCTTCCTTCCTTCCTTCCTTCCTTCCTTCCTTCCTTCCTTCCTTCTTTCCATTTTTAAGAAAGCCATAACTGCTTGGCTGTGGTACTGCTTTTATAGCTGTTTTTAGCCAAAGTGGGTGTTTTATTCTGGTTTTCATGATTGCTTTACTGTCCTAATAACCCGTTTCCTCTTCTCATAAGTTATCTATTATATAGAACACCACTTTGAAAATGTAGGCCAGTAGACAAGAGAAAGCAGAGATGAGTTAATGACCTTTGCTTTGTCTTTTCCTAAGCCTTTTAACTAAAGAATTAAATGGTTTCAGTAACATTCCTCAGAAACTTCAGGTTCAACTTGGCAATGGTGTGAGAAACAGAACTGAAAGGGGACAGGAGAAGAGATGAGATAAGCAAGGGTTTAAGACAAAATAAAATTCGTGTGAGTGTGGTATTATGTTAAAAAATCTTTATTGGGGTATAAGATTAAAGACATTTAAATGAGTTGACTTAATAATTTTCACTTATACATCCATGTGACCAGATAACTGACAGGAGATTTGCAACACTTCACAAGGCTCCCTCCTCTCCCGTCCAAGTCAATACCCCTCTAATGACAACCATTATTCTGACTGTTGTCACTGTGGAATTGTGTTTACTTTCCTTGAACATTTATAAATGGAATCATATAGCATAAACTATTTTTTGTTTGTCTACCTACACCCAATATTTTATCTGTGAGATTCATCTTTGTTGTTGAGTGTAGCTATCATTTTTCTTTATAAGAATATATTGTAATTTGCTTCTGTTGTAAGAAAATACTGCAATTAGGCAAATCTATAGAGAAAAAAAGTAGATTAATGATTGCTTACAATGGGGGGCGAGAGCAGGGATTAATTATAAGAAGGACACGAGGACCTTATAGGGATAATGGAAATGTTCTCAAACTACACTACGATGATTAGTTACACAACCTTAGACATTTACTAAAAATCATTGAATTGCAAATTTTAAGTTGAGGAAATGTTTTGGTATGTTAATTACAGCTCACTAATAGTATTTAAGAATAACACAATTTATTTGTCCATTCTATTGTTAATGGAAGCATGGATTGGTTGCAGTTTTTTATTCTTTAAAAAATAAATCCAGGATGATCCTACTTGCCACTCAAAATAATGGCACCATACCGTTTGCTTTAGATATCTTCTTTTTCTTTTAAAGAAATTAAACTCTATGGACACAATTTAAATTTTTGTTTAATCTTCCACAACTTTATTACCGTCTTTTTCTTTCCAGAAACTTCCACCATCTTGAAATTTGTATATTAGTATATTCTTACTTATGATTTATTTATACTTACCGAATATGCACATACATTCATAAGCAGTATATATTGTGGTTATGTAAGGAAATGTAAGCTTTGTTCATTCATATCTGGCAGAGAATAGGTATTCATTAAATAGTGAATACATATATTTAGAGTAACAGTTAGTTTTTAGACTGCAGGAGGAATGTATACTCAATGCAAAAAACTTGGTAAAAAGAAAAACAAGGAGGGAAACAAAACTATATCTTCAATCTCACCATTTGAGTACAAATTTAATAATATTTTGTCATATATTACTTATAGGTCATATATACTTGTATGCATATATATGTAAAATTTTTTAAATTGATTTTTAGATAGAGGAAGGGGGAGAGAGAGGAGAGAGAGAGAGAGAGAGAGAGAAACATCCATGTGAGTGCAAAACATCGGTTGACAGCCTCCTGCATACCAGGACTGGGAATCGAATTGGCAACCAACTGAGCCACACTGGCCAGAGATGTGTGTGTGTGTGTGTGTGTGTGTGTGTGTGTATGTGTGTGTGTGTGTGTGTGTGTGTGTGTGTGTGTGTATGTATATATATGTATATATATATTTAAATGAATGGTATATTGAATATTTTTATTGTCTATTTAAAAAAGCAATAATAACATATACATTTTTATCTTTAGTTTCCATTATGTCAGGAAGTCTACTAAGTGTTTTATATACATTCTACCATTAAAGTATATTGTGAGTACATCTATGTACAACATGATTTGTCGTGATATCCTGGTATTCCTTTGTATGGATTCATCACAATTTACTTTAATAACCCTCCATTCTTGAACTTTAATTTGTTTCCCAATTTTCATGTTTTTAAGTAACAAATCAAATAAATTTCATAAATATGTAAATTTATTAAAAGTAATTTCCTATGTGTATGGGATATGGGACAAATATGTATAATTTTTAATGTATTTTTTATATTTAACTGATTATTTTCTTAGGATAAAGCCCTATAACTTGAACCACAGAGCCAATGAATAAATCCATTTAGAGTTTTGTGATTTGTTTTGCTATAATAAACTTCAGAAAACTTTTACCCTTTTAGACTCTCACTAGTACTATAGGACACAGCTTAAAACAAATAAGGAGGTTTTGTCTTAATAAAGTAAATGACATGTTCATAAAATAGAGATATTCAAGCAGATGTTGAATAAACATCTGTCAGGGAAGCAGGGAAAGAGACTCATATTGGGCGGAAGGTTGTTTACCAGATGTACTGGTTAATAACATGGATTTTGTAATAAAAGAAAACAGTAATTTCAAGAGAAAGTGCTTTATTCAAAGTAATGTCCATCACTAGCTACACATTTTCCCCATCTTTCAGCTAATTTGTGAATAGCATCCCAATAGAACTTTTTTTGTTTTGAGGTAAACCATTCAGAAACTCAATTTTCCAGTTGTATGTTTTGAAGTGCTGCTCAGAAAGTACGTGTGCCATCAATCGGAACAAGTGGTAATCCGAAGGAGCAAGGGCTGGTGAATACGGAGGGTGGGTTACTACTTCCCAGGCAAGATCTTTTAACGTGTCTTTAACTGGTTTTGAAGTGTGTGATGGTGCATTATCATGAAGCAAAATTATCTTGTCATGTCTTCTGGCACATTCTGGTCATTTCATGATCAAAGTGTGGTTCAAATTGATTATTTATTGTTGGTAGCAATCACTAGTAACAGTTTCACCTGGTTTTAGAAGCTCATAATACACCACACCTTCCTGATCCCACCAAACGCAGAGCACTGTCTTCTTTCTGAAGCAATTTGGCTTTGCCATCAATGTTGATGGTTGACCTGATCAACCCATGATTTTGTGCATTTGGGATTCTTAAAATAAATCCACTTTTTATCACCAGTCACAATTCGATGCAAAAAAGACTTTTGTGCTGTTGAAGCAACATTTTACTGATGACTTTTCAGTTTTCCATTTGTCTTTCATTCAGTTGATGTGGTACCCATTGTCCTTCCTTTAAAATCTTTCCCATTGCTTATAAACAATAGGAAATTGATGAGCAAGTTTAATCTTCAAGTTGTTTGTGAGTTTGACACACATCTTCATCCAATAATCTTGTAATTGTTGGTCTTCAAACTTTTCCGGTTGGCTTTTTCTTTGTCTTTCACATTGAAATTATCACTTTGAAAGCATTTAATCAGTGTTCACAAGTATCTTGAGATGGAGCATGTTCACTATAAGCTTCCTGAAGTATTCAGCGCACTTTTACTTCAAAATAAAGTAATGAATTAAAACTTCCTGCAAATGCTCTTTTTTTTTTTTTGGGCACAAAATTAGACATTTTAAGTGTAAAAATGTCTATGATGTTAACACCTTCAGAAAATTTGCATATAAAGTTTTGAAGCTTGTTGTCAATACAGAAAAATAGCATACATATCAAGTTGCATATATATCAACATATGTGTAACTCCATTTATTGAAAAAATCTGTATTAATAACTGGTACACCTCGCAGATAAATTTTGCTGACCTTTTCAACTCTTAAATTTATAAAGATACCCTTTCCTGTTCCTTATTTCTCACTTCTTAATTTTCTTAAAACAACATATTAAGACTGGTTGATTTTAATGCCAAAATTACTTTCCGGTCTCTATTTCTAATTCACATTAGGTCTAATGTTTGCATTTTCAAATAAATAAAATGACATCTCTTCATTTTTTGGGGGGGGGTGACTAAATTATTTCTGACAAGGGCATCAACACTACATCCATAAGAATGGATTCTTTTTAAAATTGTATTTTACCACCTTGATAAAACTACTTTTTATTTTGTTATGTATGCTGGAAAATGGAATATATGGAGTTAATATTTGGTCCCTGTGAGATTAGAATCTCGATGAGAAAGTTTTTCTCAAACATTCATAATGAGAAATCAAATCATGATAATAAAAACTAGGAAAAACATACTTAAATAGACATGGTCAGTATATTTTCACTGTGCTTTTACACTGGAATCCTCCAAGCCTAGCATGGTTACTTATATTTAAGGTGAATGCAAGAGAAAGTGTTTAATCTAAAGGTTGACTGTTTCATCATTAAATTGCCACTGAGCGCAGTGGCGGTGGGGGGTCATTTTGTGAAAATTACGGACATGGATATTGTGCTGCAATATCATGCGTGTATTAAAAGTGCAGCAACATAAGTTCTTTGTCTTTGAACACTGTACAATCAATATTCTATTACCGCAATGCTGGTTTTGCTGCAATGTAGCTAAATTAGTGTGTCAGGTATAGAAATGCTTAACCCAGATATTCAAGGAGCAAGGATGATCCAAGAATATTAATTATTTTCTCACTGATTATGCATTTATGTTTTGTTCCCAGCATTTTTAGAAATGCTTCTCAATTTAAAAGCAATTTCTTTATAAACATCTAAAGGAATGAGTTAATTTATAGTATTGTGAATGAAATTGTGTGACAAAAATCAGATTTTAGTAACAATAATGATGGCGTTTATACAGAGCAGTATAATTAATACCTAGTGGGTGTTAATTCATAACTTAGAACAAATGTAAACCCTTAAAAGCATGGAAATGCAGAATATTTAAAAATATGCAAATGGTTTGTGGAAAGGTTATTGAAATATTAACAATGTTACATAGTTTAAAGTATTTAAAGTATAAGTTATCTATATGATCTTTTAACTGGAGAAAGATAAAAGATATATAAAGTAATAATATGAAACATGCCACTTTCAAAGTTTTTAGAAACTAATAGAAACACTTTGAACTTATCCTATGCAGTGTTATAACATTTGAACATTTTTATTAAAATAGAATCCAAATTACTAATGGTATATGCCTTATTTTGAAGGGGTACTTTTATATTCATTTTTAGTTATTAGCAGGAATTAATAAATTAATTCGGAAAGTTTTTGTAGTACTTTCAAACATGTATTGAAATTTTGCTCAAGTTTAACAGGATTTAAAATTTTTAGAATATTTTCTTAGAAATTAAGATGTGTGTGTGTGTGTGTGTTTCTGAGGTGGGCTAGTAACAACCAATCTGTATTATAAAAACTTCTTGCTTATGAAGCCATCACAGTGGAACGACCAAAGACTGGTCACCAGGATACTGTGTGGGTGGGTGGGCGGAGCTATGAGCAGGCCCGGTAGCAGGCGACTGGGAGGGGCACACGTGCTGGCCTTCTAGTATGACATAGACGCCCAATTTTTTTTTTTTTTTGCTTTTCATTATCACATAATAGCTTTGATTAGGCTGAAGAATGGCAAATTGCATTTTAAAACACTCAAGAGTACATTATTAGAAGAATTTTGTCTTGAATGGGATAAAACATGTTTTATGCATAGGACAATTATTTGAATTTTCTCCGTACAATGTGGCTGCACACACACACACACGCACACGCACACACATGCACAAACACACATGCATGCAAATTGGTCTTGATGGCCGTGCAGTTCTATCAGGACAGGAGTGGGTGGCTCCGTGGAGTTGTGGCCTGATGTTTTAAAGGATCTGTTTATTTCACTTCCAGGTAGATTCCCAGCAGTCTTTCTTCTTTTAATTTTTACGGTTGTGAAGAATAGAGATTTCGGTTGTCTGCACTAATGACAGTTCGAGTTCAGCTGAGTGGGCACAGATGGTGGGGAAATCCAACAAACTGGCTGCAGGGCGCGCCAGCAGGCCAGGCCCCGGAGGAGCCCTGGGGCTTTAGCTACATACATGTCCATGGCATTTGCTCACGTCTATGCCTTTCCCCGGACTCAGCCGCGCTCCCAAAGTCTGCTCTTCTCTTTTACCTCTTGATTTCCTAGTCCCAATACAGTGCTACCTTGAGATAAGAGTTTAATTCGTTCGTGACCTTGAGGCGTGGGAAACTATGAGATGCTCAAGTCGCGGTAAACTGGTGAGTCATGTGCAGCTGGCAGATCCGCGTGATGACTCCTATCTCAAATGTTGCTCGTATTTCAAAGCAAAAATAGCTCACTCGACAGCTCGTATCTCAAAAATCTCATACGTTAGGGCACTCGTATCTCGAGGTACTACTGTACTGTATTATTTTCTCTCCCTCCCATTCAGCATCTTCGTAATACTGGTTTATCCATGGAAGGTGTGCAGAGGTAAAGGTAGAGGTGACAAAGGGCTGGGGACCAAAGGCAGACACACAACTGGGACAAAGAGGGGTGGCAACTGGATAACTAGAGTGGAAGTGACTGAGGTACCATGACTTGGCAAAATAAGGGCGTGTGAGTGACACAAAGTTTAATGATCAGGTCGCAAAGAAATGAGCATGTTCCGCACACCTGAGTTTTCTGACTGCAACTCAAAGCTGCTCCATAGGCGACTCGCATGCAGTGGGAGTTCTGCCAGACTCACTCCTCTCAGGAAGGAGCAGTGCATCATGTTAAGCAGAGTATTCCTATTCAGTTCATCTCTGAGAATTCGCGTGGATCTTGATTATTTTCCACGCAGTGCTGTTTCAGTGACCACACTCTCTGTGTCAATGGGTAAATTGCTTCTTCTGCTTTGTTTTCTGCTTGAAAATCTAGAGGATGGACAGCTTTTCTTTTCTTTTAAAATATATTTTATTGATTTTTTACAGAGAGGAAGGGAGAGGGATAGAAAGTCAGAAACATCAATGAGAGAGAGACATCGATCAGCCGCCTCTTGCACGCCCCACACAGGGGATGTGCCTGCAACCAAGATACGTGCCCTTGCTGGAATCGAACCTGGGACCTTTCAGTCCGAAAGCTAATGCTCTATCCACTGAGCCAAACTGGTCTCAGCATGGACAGCTTTTCTTTTGGCAGCTTCCAAAATCTCTTCTCGGTTCCTGAGTCTCCGGAAAATCTCAATGAACTCTATACAGTCCTCTCACAATTCAGCCAAGTATGTACTTCCTGGTTAACGTAAAACTCCTTTTTAATGATTGTTTGATGGCTAGACGAAATAACCTTTAGAAGCTAAACTGCGTCTCAAAGATTAAACGTAGAACAATGTTTGATTTTTTTTCCTAAGAATAAAATAATTATGAGAATTTTTACAAACATCCACAGTGAGCTCCTGGGTAAATTTGCTGGTGGAAATGCCTTGTCATCAGGGGAAGGTTAAGGATTGCGTGAGAGTCAGAGAGATGGGTCGCATGAATTGCTTGGCAACACGAAACGGTGCATTTACATTTGGACAGATGCATCGAAATAGAAATGTCAGGATTCTCACATCAGGATTCCCCGTGGAAGTGCCCGGGTATCCGGCCTACCCAACCCTGAGGGTGGGTCCATGGATCAACTGTGATTCGCCTTTAACAACCAGGTGCCAGATGCATAAATAAACCTTTGAAATGGGGTACATGCATTTGAGAATATGCAGTCCTGCTTTGTGGCAAAAGGTATCCAAATGCCTGGCATAATGTATCAGTATAACTTTTCAAAAACAATTTTCCCAAGAAAAATCAGTACAAGCTCTCAAATTAACACTTCATCTGTCCACTGTTCTGGGTGGACATGGTTACCATACCATGTTGGTGAAACTGGAGCAGAGAGAAAGGAGTGAAAGAAGTGAATAAAACATTTGCTGTTTATAAATACTTGAGTTTAAAATGCACCGAATGCCAGCCATTTGACATCTGGCGTTGAATCCTGCCCTAAAAAAATTACCCCTACTTTCCTTACATTAAAGGGAGAAAGAGAACTAAAACCAATTATTAGCAAAACAGACTCTCGCGGTCTAAGTGGCTTAAGGTTTATTATTTTAAATATTTAAAAACCAAACTACACAACGTACAAAATCACTCTCAGTATGAAGCAAACCTGTATTAGTAGGGGGCGCAGAGAAGATCAAAGAGGCAGGCCCTCCTCTCTTCCCCGATCCTGCTCCTGGGACCCCGAAAGCCGATCTGTTGTAAAATTAAATTAGTACTTTCGGGTAGAAAAAAGGTTGGCTTAGAATTTTTTTTTTTAAGTGATAAATTACTTTGGGGGATTTGCTCTGTGAGAAAGCTTAATTATTTTTTCTATAAAAATTTTCTCTAGCCTTTTAGCTCTAGGGAGAGAACCTAGAAGGAAGGAAGATGCTGTGGGAGGTCATGCAGAAGGGACCCCTGAAATACAGAGCAGCTGTGCAGGGAGCACCCCCTCCCTTCCAGTTAAATCGTAAAGCTTTTCCTTTTATTCAACCAGCAGCCAATGCTTTGCCGTGGTTAAAATCTGTTAACTCACCACTATACCCTCTCCTTCCCAGGCATGCATACACAGTGTGCAGTTTAGTGTCTTTCTCGCTCTTTAAGGATCACAGCTGACAATAATGAGGCAAGGTGGGGTGGGGAGGGGTCTGGGGGCAGGTCCAGGTGTCACTGTTTATTGGCTGGTGAATGAAAGCAAGTGAGTGAGGCCCCTGTTATGAAAGACAGGTTGGTTAGTTATAACACAATGCCTTATCACAGAACAGAAATTAAAATAGTGATGTGAATTTAAAGCTTTTATTAGGTGGGCAGTTAGAAAGTTTACAAAATCCCTGGATGGCATAGATTCAAGATTAAATATATATATATTTCTTGCAATGGTTGCTTAGACTTTTATACAGATAGATGGTTAAAAGTGAAAAGCACCAATTTTTATTTTTTTTTATTTTTTATTTTTTTGCCAAAATTACCTTAGACTGGTTCAACACATACATGCTGCAGTTGCTGCTTGGCTGACTGAAGGGTGGGTGAGGAAGGGAGGGTAAAGGGAGAAATAAAATAATGGGGAGAGGGAGTATCAGCTAATGTTTCAAAAAAGGCCTTCTGACACAAATCCATGGAAGATACTTCATTTCATCCTGCATTGGAAACCGCACAAGTAGGTAGCAATGAATGCCTGTTTAGTAATCTGCAAATATGGAAGATTTATTAAATTTAAAAAATATATCATTGCAATATTTCTAAAAGTGAACAGAGAAAAAGAATGGAAGGAAATACATCAAGATGTTAATAAAGTAATTTGAATTGTTTGATTATGGAGAATTTTAATTTTCTTCTAAAGTTTTCATATCATTATAAAATTTGACTGGCCAGCTTGGCTCAGAGCATTGGCCTGGGGACTCAAGGATCCCAGGTTTGGTTCCAGTCAAGGGCATGTACCTCGGCTAGCATGCACATACCCAGTGGAGGGTGTGCAGGAGGCAGCTGATTGTTGGTTTTAACTCCCTATCTCTTCCCCTCCCCCTCTGTAAAAAAATCAATAAAATATATATTAAAAAAAACCCCAAAATATAACAAACAAAACAAAAGAAAAAAAGAAGGTCAATGTCAAGTTTATATTTATCCCAGTATAAGTTGTTTTTTTTTTTTTAAAAAAAATCAGTTAATTCTTTAGACATTTTAAGAATATTTACTATGAAAACATTTCTTCTAAGTGAACTCACATACAGCAAGCTATTTAAATTTGCTTGTTACAGTGTTTTTAGTAGTTAAGTACAGTTCTTCGTGTGGAAGCAAATTAAATTTGGTATGTAACCCCTACACTTTAATAACATTTCATCTGTAGCTGACCAAATAGAAAGCCTCTTTTGTTTAGAGATGAAATGAGTTGAATTATATCTTGTATCAATTCTACATGTAAATTTGCTTGACCAAGGATTAAAGAGGATGAATCTTTTATCAAACCCTAGTGACTGATAAAAGCAGACAAACAACATTGAGATTTATGCGCGAATTGGAAGTATTGCCAGCCCCTCCTTGTTCTAGACTCCTGGCCCGAATCACAAAGCCAAATTGGAGGAAAAAAAAAAATCTTCCATTCCAAGACCAATTGAATTGACAATTGATTGTTATACATTTATTTTTATTTTATGATTTTGGACAGGTCACTTTCATTTGAGAGTTTAGCATAAACAACAAGATTTGTTCCAAGAATAACACAGTAGAAAACAATGTATTGAGAGCATTGGGCAATTTGAGGTTGGAATGGGAAAGAAATGCTTTTTTAATGTGCTTTTATAATACAAAAACAAAGACATTGAGGATGTAATTGCTGTCCTGAATTAACCTGCGGAGGAATGAGATAGAATGCTGTGTGAGAGAGCAGAAGTCTGAGAAAAGGCAGGACTGAGACAAGAAGAGCTGAGCAAGGTACCGTGGTACCTGTGGAATCATGAAATCACGTTTCAATAAATCTAACACACATTACCTAAATTTTTTTTAAAATTTTTGATTAGTTGAAGACTGTTTCCAGAAATGAATCACATAGCATCTGGAGAAGTGCATCTAGGAGCTTTAAACAAATCCTCTATTAGTCATGAGCAATCGACTGAGTTATAAAACCACATCTGGAGAATTACATTTCAAAAGACTCATCCTTTTCTCTTTAATTTCACCAGGCACTGAGCCAGGTGTTTTACATAAATCATCTCATTTGTTTTCTCCGCCACACTCTCAGGTAAGTGTTATGAATCCCATTTTCTAGATGAGGGAATGAAGGCCCAAACAGTTATATCAATTGCCCGGTGCTACTCAGTTCACATCGGGGATTGATATTAGATCTGTTCAACCCCCAGCCCCTTGCCTGCGCCCCTCTAGTGTTCATGGGAGGGCAGGGCATACTCTTTGCAGGTGAAGGGATCTTATAAATGGCACTGTTTTCCTCATTTCTCTTTCTGATCGTGTACAAAAATGCCACTGGTTTCTGGATAGATATTTATTTTGTATGCTGTGACTTTTCCTGAATTCATTTATCAGTTCTAGTAGTTTTCACTAACTAAATTTTTGTGAAAAATTTATACTGGGACAAATATAAAAGGGCAAACTCAACATTGACCTTAACATTTTTAGGTCAAATTTTCTAATGATATGAAACCTTCAGAAGAAGATGAAAGTTCTCCATAATCAAATTATTCAAAATGTTATGGTTTTCTATAGACCAAAAACACCCAACAACCCAATTCAAAAATGGGCAAAGGAACGAATAGTCATTTCTCCAAAGAGGACATACAGATGGCCAGTAGACATATGAAAAGATACTCAAGGCCACTAATCATCAGAGAAATGCAAATGAAAATCACAATGAGATATCACCTCACACAAGTCTTAATGGCTATCATCAATAAGTCAACAAACAGCTAAAACCGGTTTGGCTCAGTGGATAGAGCATCGGCCTGCGGACTGAAAGGTCCCAGGTTCGATTCCGGTCAAGGGCATGTACCTTGGTTGCAGGTACATTCCCAGTAGGGGGCATGCAAGAGGCAACTGATCGATGTCTCTCTCTCATTGATGTTTCTAACTCTTCTATCCCTCTCCCTTCCTCTCTGTGAAAAAATCAATAAAAAATATTTAAAAAAAAATTGAAAAAAAATAAGTCAACAAACAACAAGTGCTGGCAAGGATGTGGAGAAAAGGGAACTCTTGTACACTGTTGTTACAGCCATCATGTAAAAAACGTGGAGTTTCCTCAAAAAAATTAAAAATGGAACTTCCAGCTGGCCCAGCCATTCAGGTCGGACCTGCATTGCCACCATTTGTCCACTATCCAGATACCATTGCTGACGGGTACACATAACAAACTGTTTGACATTGAAACTGGGACTCAGAACTATTGGACATGGAAATTGGGACTCAAACATTTTTTGTTCTTATAGGTTTATTTCTAGCCTGCAGAGGCAAGATGTTTTAAAGAAAATAATCAGGAGACAAAAAAAACAAAAAACTAAAAACAAATACAGAGGCAAAAAGCAATGAACAGATTGTCATACTACAGTGGGAAGGTAGGGGAGATTGTGGAGAGGCCTGTAAGAGATCAACCGAAGGACTTGCATGCATGTATATAAGCAAAACCAATGGATACAAGACACTGGGAGTGGGGGGAGGCAGGCAAGGGCATGTACTGGCGGGTAGGGAAGGCCGGGAGGAGGTTAATGGGGGGGGGGAGGACACATGTACTACTATTTGTAATACTTTAAATAATAAAAAAAGAATATGTACACCCCTATGTTCACTGCAGAGTGATTTATGATAGTCAAGATTTGCAAGCAGCCCGAGTGCCACCAGTGGGTAGGTATATGAAAAAGCTGTGACGCAGTGTGCAGATGACGTGTTATAGAGTTGTACACTGGAAACCTGTTTGCATAGTGGAAACTGCTATGCCATAAAAAGAAGGAAATCTTACCTTTTGCCACAGCATGGATGGACTTGAATAGTATTACGCTAAGTGAAATAAGCCAGTCAGAGAAAGACAAATAGCAGAAGATTTCACTCATGTGGAATTTAAGGGGAAAAAAACCCCACTATGAAACACAGAAATAGACTCACAGATACATAAAACAAACTGACAGCTGTCAGAGGGGAGAGGAGCTGGGCATTAGGTGAAAAAGATCAATAACAACAACAAAACATAACCAGACCCAGACAATATTATGGTGATTACCAGAGGGAAAGGGGGGAAGGAGAGGTAGAAGAGAGCCAAGGGCGATAAATGGTGGCGGAAAAGGACTTGACTTTGAGTGGCAGGTGCCGTACACAGTGTGCAGATGGTGTGTTGTAGAGTTGTACACTGCACACCTCTATGATTTTATCAACCATTGTCACCCCCAATAACTTAATAAAATAAAAATTTAAAAAGGTGAGTAGGAAAGGAGTGTGGTAGAGAAGTCCTAGAGGGTAGAATTAAAATCGTGAAGCAGACTAATGTAGAAGGGTCTATTATAGTGAAGTAACAATAAAGAAGTGAAAAAATTTGATGGGTATATATGGGGGTGAAGGTGTCTGGAAAGAATCTATAATAATAAAAGCATAGTATGCTAATTAGACTGGATAGCCAGATGACCTTCTTCTGGATATCCTTCTGGTTGACCTCCTGGACAAAGCCGGGGCTGTGAGGGCTGAGTCCTTTGCACGAATTTTGTGCATCGGGCCTCCAGTAAAACAGAAGAGCCCAGTAATTTGGAATGGAGTTGAGGTCAATAGGCAGAGCTAGGAAAATTATAGAGCCGGCTGTTGGCCTGATACCCTCTGATGGATGTAGTTTCAAGTGCATGCAGGTTTAAAATACGTTAGCCTTGATTGCCTGTGCTGGAAGTGAGTTTTGGGGAAGCAAAATGTATTTTCTTTCCTCTTGGGAGCCTTGTGCACTGCATCTAATAGCCTAAATTAAAGGAATTGCATGGCTGTGTTTGTTGATAAAATTACTATTTAAAGCAAACAGAGGACTCCAATTTTTCAGAAGAGGAGGGAATTGGAGATAGAAAATCGGTAAGCTGTGACACCTGCACAGAATTCTTGTTGAAGTTCAGGAAGGGGATGAGCTATGTAGAAACATTTTTTTTTGAGGTGTGGGGAGAGGGGCCTGGAGAGTTATGAGATGTTAGTGCTCTTGCCTCAATGAACAGAAAACAGGAATGTGATGTATTAGATGAATAATAGGGTAATTTTCATATAGCCCAGTTTCCGGGAAGAAAGAAACATTTCCCGGGGATGTGCACAGTAAGGTGTTTCAGACAAACGGTCTAGTAATGTAAGATAACAGGGACCAAAGGCGATTCCTGTTTAGAGGCTCAGAACTAGGAAGGCAGAGACGAGAATGTTAGGGGGCTCTGAGTTAGCGCCAGTTAGAAGTGGGACAGCCAGTTGACTTGCTATCCTGAAGGTAGGAATGCTGAGCTGCTAGGGCTGTTGATCAGAGTTGAGGCTGAATATGTAGATTTCAGATGCCACTTGTCAATCAACTCCCAGGAGCATATCTTATGGGAAGGACTCTAGAAGGTAATTTGTGACTGGCAGCTTGGGGCAGGCCAACAGGGGGGTTATCAGTCAGAAACAACTCCAGCTCCTTTATTTTTTATTTTTTAAAATATATTTTATTGATTTTTTTTTTTTACAGAGAGGAAGGGAAAAAGAAAGTCAGAAACATCGATGAGAGAGAGACATCGATCAGCCGCCTCCTGCACGCCCCACAGTGGAGATGTGCCCGCAAGCAAGGTACATGCCCTTGACCAGAATCGAACCTGGGACCTTTCAGTCCGCAAGCTGATGCTCTATCCACTGAGCCAAACCAGTCTTGGCTCCAGCTCCTTTAAGAGAAAGGACTGATTACAATAATTAGAACTACGAAATTGATTACTGAATAGTGGAAAATAGAGGAAACAGAAAGCTAAGATTTCAGGGGTGACTTTGAGTTCATGACCACAGAGGTAATTTACTAAGAGAACTACTATCTCTCCTCTGATCTGCAAGGCTGCCATAATCAGAACGTAGTCATGATTGGAAGGAAAACACAATTGGAAAATAACACCGAAAAAGCAGAAACTAGAGAAGTTACATTCTCAATTCTCCCTTTTAATCGTTGTGTGCAAGTTTTGGTGGGACTTAATGTCTGGAGCTCTCGCTGAATGAAATTCCAGAAATGTGCTCTGACCACAGGGAAAGTGACCAGAAGGAAGCTGGCTGGATCTTCCATTTGTTTACCACCCTCAGCACAAGAAGCTTCCTGTGTTTAGAGAGGCAATGTACATTGTGAGCCAGAGATTATGTCTCTTGTCTATCATTCTTTGTGTTTTCTTTTAAATACCTATATCTATCTATATATCTATATCTATACCTATATCTATATTAAATATAGATATAGGTATAGATATAGATATAGGTATCTATATTAAATATAGATATAGGTATAGATATATATATTTCAGAGAGGCAGGGAGAGTGAGAGAGAGATAGAAACATCAGTGATGAAAGAGAATCATTGATGGACTACCTCTGCACACCCCACATTGGGGATCAAGCCCCGCACTTAGGCATGTGCCCTTGACTGGAAATCAAACTGTGACCTCCTGGTTCATAGGTTGATCCTCAGCCACTGAGCCATGACAGCGGGGCTGTGTTCTCTTCTTTAATGGAAAACTTTCCATGTATACATGGTAAACCAAAAGAAGAACTAAATTTTGTTTTACAATGTATGTGGTCAAATGAATTTATGGGGTCAAGTGATTTTTTTTTTTCATCTTTTGGAAGAAAGGATTGTGATATTGGTTATTTTCGGGGAGGATTATACAAAATGGAGGGCAAAGCTTATATTTTTCCTTTAGAAAGGTTAGGTCTCTGCTGCACATGTTATATTCATGTGTCCAAATTGGAGCTGACTACCCAGAGAGAATGTGTTCTGTCTTAGGTCACAGAAGCCAGAGCCACTAAGGGAAGGAAGGGTGCTTTTGACATAAGTGGTCAGTTTCTCATTTTTATAATTTTCACATCCTATTTTTTCCTGCAAAGTTCTTAGATATGAGGGCCGCAGCCTTTGCACACATTATTCTAAGATTTGCAAAAGAGTGTGAGTTATTTATTGTGTCTTCCACACTCTTACCCGTGGGGAGACATCTGTGAATCCCCTTTTGCAATGGCATAATACATTGATTGATTTTTGTTTATTGAAGCAACCATTGGTCATGATGTAGAATGATTTTTTTACACATTTCTGGATTCAGTTTGCTGGTATTTTGTTGAGGATTTTTCATCTACATTCATAAAGAGTATTAGTGTGCAGTTTCCTTTTTTTTGTCATGCCTATGTCTTTGGTTTTGGTATTAGTGAAATACTGGCCTCATAGAATGAGTTGGGAATATTTCCCTCTTTCATATTTTTGTTTTTGAAAATAGTCTATTGACTTTTAATATAATGATTGAAATGGTTGGATTTAGGTCTACCATTTTGTTATTTATACTTTATCCTCTCTGTTTTCTATTCCTCAGCTACTATCACCCTCCCCATCCCTTTTCCTGCTTCCTTTTGAATTACTTGAATGCCATTTTAGTATTCAATGTACATTTGTCTATTTAATTTGTGACTCTATATTTTTGTGTTTCAGTTGTTGTTTTAGGGATTAAGTACACACACTTACCCTTTCATAGTATACTATGCTATAACATCTACACACACTGAAAAATCTTAGAACAAAATGTAATAATTTTGTTTTAGCAGATCTTCACAGGCAAATAGAATCTTATTTATCCAGATATCTCTCATTTCTCCTTTATTTTGGAGGACTCACATTTTCCTTTGGTGTTACTTCCCTTCAGTTTGAAAAATCTGCTTTATCACGTTTTATAGAATGTGTCTGCTGCTGCTGAATTTTATTAATTTTCCTTCATGAAACATGTGTGTTTCCCTCGTTTTTGAAGGACAAAACTGGAACTGTGGACTGACAGGTTTGCGGCAGTTAGAGATGTTGTTCCAGTGTCTTCTGGCCCCTCCTACTTGTGATGTGAAACACCTGGTCATTATTTTTCCCCTGGATATTATACAGATTTTTGGAAGCTATTTTGAAGATTTTTATGTATGGTCAGTGTTCAGAAGTAAGGTCCAGGGTTTATTTTTCTTGAAATTATCTTGTTAGGGGGAGTTGAGATTGTGAAGCGTCTGAGATTTTTACCCTCGTTGGAAGCTAAGAAGTTAGGCTGCCATAGTCTCCTGGGTGGGGACAGAAGATATGATACTTTTGGGTGAGAGACAAAACGATTTTATTTTTATGTCAGTGCACACAGCATGAGCTTCATATTCACATTCATTCCCCTTGTCTCCCACCTCCCCAGGTGCCATGCACAGCGGCCCAGAAGAATGCTTACAATTTGAGGGGGTTGAATATCTATCTACCTACCTATCTATCATCTTTCATCTATCATCATCTACCTATCATCTATCTATCATCTATCTATCTATCTATCTATCTATCTATCTATCTATCTACCTATCTATCTATCTATCATCTATCTACCTACCATCTATTTCCTACCTACTTACCTATTGTAAATGATGCTGTAATAAGCATGTGGGTGCAGATCTCTATAAGATGGTGAGCTATATACCCATAAGTGAGATTATTGAATAATATGATAATTTTTTTTGAGAAATTTCTATGCTGTTTTCTATTGTAGTTGTGCGAATTTACAACGCAGTGACAGTGTACAAAGGTTCCTATTCATTTACATCTTTTCCAGCACTTTTTACCTTTTGTCTTTTTGATACCAGCCAGTCTAAGAGATGTGGAATAATATCTGTTGATTCTGATTTGTATTTCCCTGATGATTAGTGATGTTGAGCACCTTTTCGTGTACTTGACAGCCATTGTTTGGAAAAATGTCTATTCAGGTTCTTTCCTCATTTTAAAATCAGAGTGTTTGCCCTTTTTATTGAATTGTATGAGGTCCTTATATATTTTGGATATTAACCCATTTTCAGATATATTACTTGCAAATATATTTTTATATCCCATATTTTGCCTTTCCATTTTTTTATTATATCTTTTGTTGTGTGGAAGATTTTCAGTTTGATGGAGCCTCATTTATTTTTTGCTTGTGCTTTTGGTATCATATCCAAAAAGCGTTGCCAAGACCAATGAGGAACAGATTTTTTTTCCCTCTGTTTTCTCCTTTTTATTTCTTTGGTTTTCTTTTTTGATTTCTTCTTTGATCCATCAGATGCTGAGGAACATGTTGTTTAATTTCCAAATAATTGCAAATTTTCCAGCTTTCCTCCTGTTGTTGATTCCATGCCGTTGCCTTTGAAAAAGATACTTGATATAATTTCTATCTTCTTGAATTTATTGCAGTTTGTTTTGTGAACTAACATATGATCTGTCCTAGAAAATGTTTGATGTGCACTTAGAAGAACTTTATTTTGCTAGTATCAGATGAAATATTCTGTGTAGATTGGTTGGGTCCCTCAGGTCTGTAGTGTTCAAATTCCATTTTTCCTTAATGCTGTCCTGTCTGGATGACCTATTTATTGTTGAGAGTAGATAATTAAAGCTCCCAGCTATTATTATATTCCAGTTTATTTTTTTAGTTCTGTCTGTATATGCTTTATATATTTAGGTGCCCCAATGTTGTGTGTATAAATATTTATGATTGATGAATTCACCTCTTTGTCATCTATATTATAAAAGGCCAGTGGCCCTAACACCCTAATGATCAAAGACCTGCATGGGTGGGTGGGGCCATGCGATTTCGAACACTGGGTTTCTACTTAGTATAGGATGACCTCCATCTCTTTTTACCATTTTTAGTTTATAGTCTAATTTGTTTGATATAAGTGTACCTATGCCTGATTTCTTTTTTTTCTGCATCTATTTTTTAAAAAAGTTTATTGTTGAAAGTATTACAGATGTCCCCATTTTTCCTCGTTATCTCCTTCTAGTCAGCACCCAACCCCCACCTCAGGCTTTCACCACACTATTGTCTATGTCCATAGTTAGGCATATATATCCCTGCTTTCTTTTGATTACCATTTGCTGAAGTATTTTGTTTTTCTATCTCTTCACTCACAGCCTTTGTACATCCTTAAAGCTAAACTGATTCTCTTCTAAGCAACATGTCATTGAACCTTTTAAAAATTTTTATTCAGCTATTTTATAGCTTTTGATTAAAGAATTTAGCCCATTTACATTTAGTGTAGCTATTATAGGTAAGGACTTACTATTCCTATTTTAAATGTGTTTTAGACTTTTTTATAGATCTGTTAATATTTTTTTAAAAAATTCTCCTTTCTTTAGATTTATCTGTTGATTTGTCTTCAAATTTATTGAAGTTTTCATCTTTCATGTTCAATATTTTAATGGGATTATCCAGCGAATATTTTATTTCAGATACTGACTCAGTTAAAAATTTCCATTTGGTTATTTTTTGTAGAACATATTTTTCTCAGAACGCTTATATTTTAATTTATTTCACTGTGTTACTTTTTAATTCAGAGAGCATTGTTATAACAGCTGCTTTAAAATCTTTGCCCAATAATTCTAACACTTGGGTCCTCTTGAGAGTGGCATCTGTTTACTGTATCTTCCTTTGAGAATTGGTCAACTTTGCTGTTTCTTGGCATGTGGAGTGATTTCGGGTTTTATCTTGGACAGCGGGAATGTTGTGTTGCATAGACACTGGGCCTGGTGATAATCCTCTGGAGCATGTTGGGGAACTTGAGTTGATTAAGCCCAAATGTTCGATTTGGTCTCCTTTGGCTCAGTTTAATATCTTGATTTGGTTCTCAGAGCATTTTCTATCCTAGTTTGTGTCTGGCTCACACACGAGTAGCTCAGGGTTTATTCTGAGTAATGGACAGTGGCCCAAATCTTCATTTACTTCTCAAAGCCTTTGCCATGCTGGCTTGGGTTTCTCCCACATGTGCATAGATGAGGGATCAGCCTGTATACACTGACATATTTAGAAAATCAGATTTTCCAGCTCTTATCGACTTGGGGTTTCCTTATGCTGTGCAGCCTGTAGGGTCTATTTTTCCTTATTTCTCTGATCAGAAATATGGGGTCTCCCTGCGTGTTTTGGGCTTGACTGGTTCTCACCTGTGGGAGCAAGGCTGTGAGAAAGCAAAATGGAACCATCCCCCACTTTATTTTCTCTCTCAGCTCTTCTCTGCAATCTGCCTCACTTTTTTTTTTCTTTTCTTTTAAGAATCCTCAGGAGTTGCTTTTCGAACACTTGGATAGTTGACAACAAAATTATTAGCTGTAATTAGCAAGGGGAATGGTCTGTGGAGTGTTTATATCCAGTATTGATTCCAGAATCTCCCATGCCCCTTAATTTTTTTTATGAGGATATTTAAAGGTGTGTCCTGGGAAGGAAAGTTTGGGGTCAGTTATAAAAAAAAAAGTTATTCTATGTTTTTGTTTTTGTTTTTTGCTTTTTTGATTTCTTCTACCTTTCTTTTTTTAAAAAACATATTTTATTGATTTTTCACAGAGAGGAAGGGAGAGGGATAGAAAGTCAGAAACATCAATGAGAGAGAGACATCGACCAGCCGCCTCCTGCACGCCCCCCACTGGAGATGTACCCGCAAGCAAGGTACATGCCCTCGACTGGAATCGAACCCGGGATCTTTCAGTCCACAGGCCGACGCTCTATCCACTGAGCCAAACCGGTCTCAGCTGGTCTCTTCTACCTTTCACTGGCCCCTCTTTCCCTAAGACACACAATTCTCTCATGTTTCCTTCTGGGGTCTCTAGTGCCTGCTATTTCTAGTTCTCATCTCTTTTCCAGTGTTTTCCCACCCTTGTTAAACATCCTAAGTTTTCTAGGTAACCTACCTGAACTTAGTTATCAGGTAAAATGCACTCGATAAACTAATTTTCTTTAAGGTGCTATTATCTGATAAAGATTCTCTCTCCAGTCAGCATTCTACTACCACCTTTTAAGTATCTTTTTGGAAGGAGACTTTGTATTAAATTTAGAGCCTCATTCTAATAGCACAATTTTAAACTTCAGTATTAAATACTAATAGAGGTATTTTCATAAGGAAGATAAATGGGAATTTTCAAATCAGCAGGAAAATTTTATGCAAATGTAAGTGCCTTCTTAGTTCGTTATTTATATATGTAATTTTTATTATTTATACTTCATGAGAAGTATCTGTGTGATATTTAAACATCTTATTAGGAACAAAAATAAATGTACACTTAAATAATAGTTTATACTTTTTACTTTAACTTTTATATTCTGCAATATATAACAGAAAAAAAATCTCTCTGTTCCAGGAACAGGCAGGATTATCTTTTTGTTATTACTTTTATTGTAACCTTTAAGATATCATTAACTACTTCTGCTAAGTAAAATAAAAACAGTAAATATAATGAGCTATAGAAAATAAATAAAAGCATAAATATAAATAAAACATTCTAAAATGTACACAGATATATTTTTCTACCCTTATCTCCCCTCACCCTTCAGGTTACCCACACCCACTTGAGTGAAATTTCTGGAATGTAAATCTAACTTTACAGGTCTCCATTTTGCATAGAAGCACTGTATGAAAACATTGATTGATAGCATACCATTTGGGCAATAATCAGTAGTGCTTAAAATTTAGCGCAGGCATCATCCTCTCTATGCCTTGACGTCTCCCAAAAGAATCAAACACTTCACTCCATATATACCTAGAAAAATCATTTTTCTTGTTGTGCATTTCAATTGCCTCTACTGAATTATGGCTCCTTCAAATCAGAAATTCTGTCTTATTCTATCCTTCCTTCTTCAGGGTCATAGTAAATTCTCATGTAATGTCTGTTAAAAGGGAGCATGACAAGTAAAAGAGGGAAAGAAGAAAAGAAAGGACAGATAGTCCCGGGGTTGTTGTGGGCCAGATGGGGCCGGGCATGGAACAGCTAAGTACCAGTCATTCCAGTGAATGATAACAAAGTATAACATAGAAATCCGGAGCCACAGGTTCCTGTCACATGGGTAAGAAGAATTTAGTGCCTTCGTGTTTATTCTGGGCCAGAAGGTAAAAGATCCAGCAAGGCAGGCGAGGAGAGACCTCTCCGTAGCACAGCATGACCTGCTAGGCTACAGCCCATGTTGTCAGAGCTCAGGGGTCAGTTGGCTACACAGCCCAGGAAAACGTAAACATGAAGGAACTCAGATTTCAAGGACATACTTCGACACAGTAGTTGAGGAAAAGGAGCAATGGCTATTAGCATCCCTTTTCTGGCACTTTCTTCAAAAACAGTCCTTCAAATTTCATTTTTATCCTTATTCCTATCCTTGGGCTATTTTGAAGACTTTCTAGGGACAGCCAACTACTTAAAAATAGCAAAACATTTATTAAGCGCTTAGTGTGTACATACAACTATGTGAGATGCTATGTGTTGTGCTAAGGAAAAACTCAACAAACAAAGAATCAGATCTGGGCAAAAACCTATGGGTGTGTGTGTGTGTGTGTGTGTGTGACTTTAACTGGGCTGAAATAATGTGTTTCAAGCTTGGCCTGGCAGAAATCCATGTGGTGAAAAAGTCTTAAATAATATTGGGGGAAAATTCAACCAAGACTTGAAAATCAATTGAAGTGTAGAGGTTAGGGTAGGTGAAGCATTCTCCCCTGTGCTTTGTGCTTTTTTTTTTTTTTTCTTTTCATCCAACAAGACACTGGGCTAGATTCCACCATGCGATAAATAGAAATCTATTAACCTCATTTGAGAAGATATTCATTCAATTAATTCAGTTGACTAAGTATTTTTAAATAGTTTGTATGTGTTCAGCATTGTGCCAAACGTTGAGCAAGATCAAAGATAATTCCTGGCATTATCTTGCCTTGGAAAGTTTATTGGGAAGATAAATGGAGCAGCATGAAAAAATAATAAGAAGTCTTCGAGCTGAGATCTGAAAAATTTAACACAAAGCCATCAGGAGCACTGGCATCGATTAGTACGCCTTGCTTTCTCAGGTCCTACCAGTCATGAGAATAAGCAAGGACATTGAACGGGTTTTTGAATAGAGGCCTCTGCTTGGTTGTGTTCCTGTTCTTGAGATTGTTTTCTTCCTCCTGGATTCTGGGCACTCCTGGGTGATAGGTGTCATTGTCATGGTTTTTATGCCAGTGCTCTGGCTGCAGCTACTGGGATCTGAGTCCTAGGGAGGGCTGGGCCTTATACCCTCTGATGAGCAATAGCAAAGGAACAGAGTCTATAAGCACCAGGGCGAGGGATTTGGAGCGGCCAGAATAGGCACAAGAAAGAAGCAGAGATTTTCAGCTTATGTTAGAATTGACTCTGTTTCTCTTTAGGTTGAAAGAATAATTTCTTTTCCATTGTCATGACAGCTCTTACGGCCAACCTTAGATCGTTTTGTCTTAAGTGACTCCAAAGGTTTGGTGAATCAATTTCCCAGTAAGTGTTATCAAATAACTCAGAAGGCATTCTTCAGGGATGCTGTACTAGACATTTGATTGCAAGAAACAAAACCCACTTAGGCCGGCTCAGTGAATTTTTATTTCATAGGAGAAACATGAAAACCAGCCGGGCCTTTGCGAGAATGGCGGTTGGAAACTGAAAGGCTGTTAGGAACAGAGACAGCTCCTCACTCTGGGGTAGCTGGCTTTTGCTTTCTTGGCACATTTGCTCGATTTTCTCGCTTAACAGCGCCATTTGGCTTTCTGTGACTTCAACATCGGGGCACTCGTGGTCAGAAGTGGTCCCTCTAGCTCCATCTCTGCATGAGCTTTCCTTGGAAGCTCCTTCTCGCTGACTCTGGCTCTGTAGGTTTTAGTTCAGAGTCTCTGGGAAAGAGCTCACCTTGAGACTATTGCCCAGGTATTGCCCTGTCACCTATGGCCACCTGGGCCCACCCCTGAAGTAGGTGCTGTGCCGTAACAGTTAAGACAACATGGATCTACACAAGTGCATATGAATGATATCTCGCATGCGACATTGCTGAACTCTGATCACTTTTCTAGTTCTTTAGGGAACAGGATGACTCACTGCTTTTCTGCAGTGAACAGTTTGAAGGCTCAAAGAAGTAACAGTCTAATTACTGTGGGAAACTTGTTGTGCTTGACAGCCATTTTGTAGTAAGCTCCGGCCACGTTAGCACTAACCTCGGGCTAGGTTTCTATTACCCCAAACCCTATCTCTTTCCCGTAAGCCAGGTGTTTTGCCTTCAGGGCTAGGCCAGGTGTTTCACCGTAAGGGCTAGGCCTCATTCCTCCTTCTCCCTATAAATACCCCAAACTCCTCCTGAATAAACGAGACTTGATCAGAACTTTGTCTTGTCTCCATTCCTTGTGTCTCTTGTCCCTTTCATCCCCACTCCCCCTCTAGGATCCTCATTGACTACCCACGGGTCGGGACAAATTACGAAGATACCTTTTGTGTTTCCTTAAAGGAGTCTTTATGGCAAAGGAGCCCTGGTGGCCTGCCTGGGCCTCTCAGGGTTCAAGAGGTTCTCTTGTCAATTTGGACACCAGGACAACCCTATTCACACACAGTAAAGATGACTAAGTATTGCATATTACCTGTTAAAAAAGAGAAAGGAATAATAATATGTCCAAGTTGATATGGGGAAGGTCTGTCAAGGGGGAGGGTTTCCTCCTCTGATTCCCTGCCTCCCCCCCCACACCAAGAATTGCTTTTTAAAAAGCAACTGTTGAGATTAAAATGTGTCTTGGAAACTAGGGAATAAACCTGACTTAAATCATTCAATGAACATTTCCTGTGTGTATATTACACACCAGAGACATGTGAAACCCTGTGACAATTGAGATGATATTCCTTGACTAATAGGCCTCTGTGTATGCAGAATTGGTTACATATTTGTGGGGCCAGTGAAAATAAGATTGCACGACCCTCTGTTAAGAGATACTAAAAATTTCAAGATGGTGGCAGCAGAGCACTAAACCCAGGGCGGGGCCTTTCTAAGTGTGGTGCCCTGTGCGCAGGCTGCATTCCCAAGAAGCCAGCTCTGGTTGTATGAGCCTGGGAAGTTCACTTGTAACTTTTTCTCTAATTGTTTTCTGAGAAAAACAGGGGGAACATACATTGAGGTAGACCAGATGGTTTTGGACCTTCTTTAGATTCTTATTGTGCATATGGTGTACATTAAAAAAAATCTATTACTTCTAAATATGATATGTCATAATTCAGTTACAATATTAGATAGCTGAAGTCATTAGTTAATTATAAAAAGACTAGGGGCCTGTTGTACAATATTCATGCAAGAATAGGCCTTCCTTCCCCTGCCTTCACTCCTGGGCTGCCCAGGAGCTGCCAAGTCCTCAATCCTGGCCAGAGTACCACTCCTATAGCTCCCTCCACCCTTTCACCCCTCATAACAGGCATCCTGCCCCGCCCAACTGCTCCACGCCTGCATATGCAAATTAAACCACTATCTTTGTTGGGTTAATTTGCATACTCACTCCTGATTGGCTGTGGGTGTAGCAGAGGTACGGTCAATTTACATGCTTGTCTATTATTAGGCAAGATACTATAATGGTTTTTATGTTATATCTTCTCTTTTTGTGTGTGTTCTTGTTACTTTTTGAAAATTGCAGGTGGTAAGTTTATAAACTCCTTTGTAATAGATTTTGCATATGGTTAATTTTGGTTTAATTTGTATCCTGGTTTATAATACACCACAGAATAGCAATTCAATACATTGTAGTTGAAGAAGACAACCGATTGGTTTTGTTTCAGAGGAATGGAAGAATTTATAATGCCAGGATTTGCTCATTGCAAGTATTATTATGCAAAACTAGAGGGAAGTAAACTATCCTGAGGGGAAAATGGCAGTTTTCTATAAACTGTATAAAGTACCTTAAAATAATTTAATAAGTTTCATCTCAGGATTTTCATTAACTCAAACAGCATGTATTATAAAATACATGAGGCTGATGTATTATAAAAATGCTGGATTTTTTTTTTAAGAATAAAGAGCTTATATAAAATATTTAGATTAGAATGTTTCTGAAGGGAGAATAAAGATTTCTGAAAGTTATGGGTAAACATTATGATAAAATTATCTTTTAAAGCATCACTGTAGCCTGAAATTCAATATACAATTATGTTAGGAAGGTCATTTTCTTCTTCCAGCTCGGAGCTCCTGAAATGATCCATCTTCCTTCAGCCACTGTGATCTTCCCACTGGGATGTGCCCTGTGCATCTGCAGGCTATGTTCACTCTCTCCATGCAGGTGCCTCTGTGGCAGGACCGAACAGCAGGCCAGGTGCAGGAAGGAGCTGTGACTCTGGGTGTTCAGCCTGCCAGAGGCTAGTGCAGTCTTGCTTGGTTCCTAACTCAGCGGAAGCCTGACTAGCAATACCTAGAGGCTCTTCTTCCCACCAGAGGGAATGACCTGTAAATAACCTCTCACCTCGCTCTCCGTGTCTGGTACACAATAAAGATTCGATGTCTGGCTAAGCAGAGATCTGAATCTTCACCTCTGATCTCCTGGCCATCCCACTGTCAGCGTGGCCACAAGGATGGATCTTCTGTTTGATGGGTGGGCATTTGGGTCCCCTGCTAGTTTTCTGCGGAGACTGAATTAGCAGAGATCATGGAGTTGGCTGGGACTGAACCTTGTTTCAAGCTCTTACCAGCCTTTCTTTCGGGGCCTGGGTCTTGATTCTGCCGTCCATGGAAGAGACTTGAATAAAAATAATCTTATGCTGCTTCACTTGGCTGGACAACTTTCCCACTCACTAGACATTGTTCTGTGTGTCTCTTCCTACCCCTTCAAATGAGATTTTCAAAATGTTGCATCATGCCTAGGCCATCTATAGGTGTCCTGTGCTCCGGCAGACTGCTGAACTCTTCCCACAGTGGCCTCACCTTATTATTACATTCCCTCTGCTCTTTCTCTGTGCTGATCTTTAAGGTCCCAGAATGTCCCCAGGGCTTGGCCAGCTAGGATAGGAACCTGTAAATTGATTGAGATCAACCATGCATTGCAGTGGCTTATGAAGATATTTTGGATGTAATCTGAGTTGAGTGGTTATAACGGAATTGATGTCTAGTAACAAATGTGAAATGTATTCTACTCTTGGCAGGATAATTCTTCTGAGATGATAAAGAAAGGCAAGTAGATTATCCGAGCACTTATTGATCTACCTCCAGGCCTCTTGTGGGGTAAAACTCTAGAGTGTATGTGCCCCTCTTTGACCCAGAAAAGCTGCTCTATGATCCTCTCCAGTAGAGTGGCTTCAAGAGCCTAGAGTCTAGAGGTGCTGCGGTAATCTGCCTCTTCTTCACTGGCCATGTGGAACTGCTCCAGATCTGCTCTCACACAATGAGGGGGAACTGACTTTTCAGCTCCCATCTGGCCATCACTTGACTCAAAGGACCTCCTCTCCTTCTGTTTCTTCTACCCCCCAACATCGAGCTATTCAGAACCAGAGTTCTTTCCTGGAGAAAGTTGACTGGTGATTAATGTGACAAAAAGAGTGGTGTCAGCACCTGCCAACTCTTTCTGAATGTTGGGTCTTTTGTGTCCTGGACCTAGGCCCCTTCTTCATCAAAACCCATTCTCACATGTCCCTTGAGAAATAGCATAAAACTTTCAATATAAAGTGTAAATAAAGAATAGCTAGCTACTATCCTATTTTTATTATAACTACATGTAATTTTTCGCAAATATATAGCATATTAAGACCTAAATAATGAGGATGAGGACATTTGAGACAGGAGAACATTTCACAGGCAACATAGGTTAAGAACCCTAGGTAAAATTGAGAATTTTCTGTTTCTGATATCTAAATGATAACATGATCATATTCATATACCTTATTCTGTTGTTGATACAAAACAACCTAAAACACATGCACTTTGGAGATAAAATTATTATCCTATCTAATAAAAAAGTAATATGCAAATTGACCATCACTCCAACACATAAGATGGCTGCCTCCATGTGGATACAAGATGGCCACCACAAGATGGCCAGCAGGGGATGGCAGTTAGGAGGGACCAGCCATGCAAGAGAGGGCAGTTGGGGATGATCAACCCTGCAGGGAAGGGCAGTTAGGGATGACCAGGCAGGCAGAGGAGGGAAGTTGGGGCAACTGAGCCTATAATGAAGGGCAGTTGAGGGGGACCCAGGTCTGCAGGTGAGAGCAGTGGGGAGAGGGGAGATCAGGCCTGCAGGGGAGGGCAGTTGGGGGACCAGGACTGCGGGGGAGGGTAGTTGGGGGACCAGGACTGCAGGGGAGGGCAGTTGGAGGTGACCAGGCCTTTAGGGGAGGGCATTTAGGGGTGACCAGGCCAGCAGGGGATGACAGTTAGGGACAATCAGGTTGGCAGGAAAGCAGTTAGGCATCAATTAGGCTGGGAGGCAGAAGTGGTTAGGGGCAATCAGGAAAGGCAGGCAGATGAGCAGTTGGGAGCCAGCAGTCCTGGATTGTGAGAGGGATGTCTCTCTGCCCATTTAGGCCTGATCCCAGTAGGGGTCCCAGATTGGAGAGGGTACAGGCTTGGCTGAGGGACAAACCCTCCCTGTGCATGAATTTCATGCACCAGGCCTCTAGTATATATATCATCTACATTTGGAGCATTTATCTCATTGATTATCCTATGTAATAAAAGTGTAGTATGCAAATTGTCCCCTCAACTGGGATATGGCTGGGAGTTCAACCAGGGGGTGGGGCCCGCTGGGGGAAGGGAGGGAGTACCCACTAGGGACGCTACCAGTGCTGGGGACTCCAGTCTTATATAAGGGTTAATGTATGTGTGTATGTGTGTGTATAAGTAACATATATAAACATTTATGGATATTTATATAATACTAGAGGCCCAATGCACGAAATTCGTGCAAGGGGCTCGGCCCTGAGAGCCTTGCCAACTGCTGGTTCTGAAAGTTCATTCTACTCTCTGGTCTAATTAGATATTAGCTCTTTATTATATAGGTTATTTCTAGTATATCTATATGTCTATATCTATATCTATATCTATATCTATATCTATATCTATATCTATATCTATATCTATATATCTATATCTATATCTATATCTATATCTATATCTGCATCTATATCTATATCTTTATCTATCTCTATCTATATCTATCTGTTTATATAGGAAACAAGTTCCCATAATGCCATTCTCTAGGCAGAGCTTCTAGGGGTTTTAGGCCACATGTTTCTAAAACTATACAAATACATAATGCAGTTACCCTTCAGGTCAGAAGATTAACCTTCGAGAAGTCGCACTGGCTTTGCGGGTTAAATAGGAACAGATCATTGTTGATAGATATTTGTCATGGTCTTGATACTATTTATTCATTGTTGACTTTGTACGTCAGCCTGACCCTCACAGCCACGTTGGCTGCTGTAATAAAGTTGTACGGATATATTTTCTACTCAGGACTGGTGACCTAGCCAAACAGGCCTTCTTTGGGTTCAGAGTGACAAGTTAATCTCAGCATCTTTGAAGTTATTTTCTGTTTGCTTCCTTAGAAAGGTGTAAATACTTCATTGTTTGGGGAGTTCTTTGTTTTATAGCTCTCTGATCCTTTCCATGCTAAGTAAGATGCTATTAGAGGGATTGATTTTCTGTTAGAACACATTTTAATCTGTGCACACATATATTCTTCCTTGGAAAATAGAAAAAATATCCATTTACTGGAGTCCAGGGATACATAAAAATCAAGCAAACAGGGGAAAGGCTCATTTACATTCTTCCAAAAGATAATAGGATATTAATATTGAAAGAAATAGCAACTAAATGTAGAAATAAAAAAAATGTATCCTACCTATATTTCTTTCTTTCTTTATTATATTTATTTAGGATTAGATAAAGGCCATCCGCCATGAGGAGTTCAAAGAACTTAGACTTTGAGAAATATTTAGCTTGGGGTAAAGAAGACGTAGCAATAGGCATTCATCTTGTCTTGGTCCTGGAGCGTTTAAATCATTGTGCCCAGACACGTGAACATGCGGCTGTGGCTTTGTTGGTGGCTGCTCTTCTTAGAAATTCTGATATCTCTGTGCTCTTTCTAGATCTCCTGCTCCCCGGAGTTATGTTCTTGGCCTTACTTTCTGCTCCAGGGGACTTGCCTTAAGGCCACTTGTTCTGATTATCATTTTGGCCAATTGACATTGACCCCGCCACCTCTGACGATATTTTGTTACATACATGGTACATTTATCATGCGGCAACTAGGAGAGAACTATTTCTTCTCCAGCAGATCGCTTTATTCTAACACTTTTCCCAGATGGGGATGTTCCATTTGCCTTTTTTTTCTTGGGCAAGTAAAACACTATGCCGGGACATTGCTAACTTTATATCATCTTTCATGTATAGGTGAAATATGTAGGTGTCTGAACATATGGGCACTTCATTAGATGCTTGACATTCCTTTAAGAGGAGGATTGAATAGGGAACAAGGATGGTCATCACATGATTGGAGACAAGCTGAAAAGGACAAATAGAACGGGGAGATGTTATATATTGGGCTCAGTTCATTCTAGACTGATGGGTGGGGATGAATGTGTGTGTGTGTGTGTGTGTGTGTGTGTGAGAGAGAGAGAGAGAGAGAGAGAGAGAGAGAGAGAGAGAGAGAGAGAGAGAGAGAGAACTACATGTCTTTAGAGCAGTGGTTCTCAACCTTCCTAATGTCTCGACCCTTTAAGACAGCTCCTTATGTGGTGGTGACCCCCATCCATAAAATTATTTCCGTTGCTACTTCATAACTGTCATTTTGCTACTCTTATGAGCTATAATGTAAATATCTGATAGGCAGGATGTATTTTCATTGTTACAAACTGACATAATTAAAGCATAGTGATTAATCACAAAAACAATATGTAATCATATATTGTGAAATATTTATTTCTAATTATGAAAATGAAATTTTGTCTTGAATCGTGGTGTAGCATGGGCAACAGTCTTCATATGAAAACAGTAAACTACATGGCTACATTTTGCTACACCGAGGAGTGGTGTGTTGGTTCCTAAGACCATGGGAAATAGGTGTTTTCTGATGCTCTTAGGCGACCCCTGTGAAAGGGTCGTTCGACCCCCAAAGGGGTCTCGACCCACAGGTTGAGAACCGCTGCTTTAGAGGACACCTGAGGGCAATGTGGAGAAGGAAGTTTGAGAAGGAATCTGGAAGAGGCAGACTTGGAAGCTGGAAAATTTCGTAAATTTTGCCTGCTTCAAAGTGGGGTTGAAATCAGCGCTGCATAAAATGTAAAAAGGATTTGGATTGCACTTCTCATTATTTGCTTCCTTTGACCAAAATAATTGGAGGTTGATTGTACATGCACATTCAGGAGGAAAGCTCTAAAAGACAAGGGTGTATAAAGACAAAAAGCATCCCACATTGTGATATAGGCACTCACTGATGTTTGATGCCCTTCTTTATTCCAGCCCCCATGGGTTTATCCCCTGGTTTTTCTCAGAATAATGAATGGTACCTCTATTTATCCTGAGACTCAGGCCCAAAATGTTGCAGTCATCTTTGATATCTTTATTTCCCTCACACCATGAGGATTGGAAAGATCCTCACTGGCTTCTCATCATACTCAGCATAAAGTGCAAATTCATTCCCATAGCCCTGTGGTGGGCAAACTGTGGCTCGAGAGCCACATGCAGATCTTTGGCCCCTTGAGTGTGACTCTTCCACAAAATACCATGGCCTGGGCGAGTCTATTCTGAAGAAATAGTGTTAGAAGAAGTTTAAGTTGAAAAAATGTGGCTCTCAAAAGAAATTTCAATCATTGTACTGTTGATATTTGGCTCTGCTGACTAATGAGTTTGCCGACTACTGCCCTAGCCTATAAGCCCTTCAGGATCTGGCTCCTAGCTAATCTCTGACTTCTCCTTGCACTTCTCCCCTTGCTCACTACAATCCATTTCTAGTGACTCTGCTGTTCTTGGAACACACATACATGTTCCACCTCAGGGTCTTTGCACATGCCGTTCTTTCTGCCTGTAGTACTCTTTTCCTGGATATCTATCTGGTTCACTTCATTCGTTTTTCTGATCATATATCATGGCATTAGAGAGGCCTTCCAAGGCCAGAAAGTGGAGTCAATAGTTGTCTTCCAGTTTATAAATCATTCTTTTGCAGAAAAAAAAGAACTAAAAGAACTGCTCGTTTTGATCCTCTTGTCTTTGAAATCTTTACCAGTGTCTACCCTTGCGAAATTCAGATCCTTCTGTTAGCACAGTTGCTCCATCATGTGATGCTCAAACTCTGCTGTCTGGAGTGTCCTTCACCCTTATTCATGACCCGGTGAAGTATTTCTACTTCCAGGCCGATCCCGTCTGGAAGGACCCTCCTTCTGTGCTCTTCCATGGCGCTGTAATTTGTTTCCGCCATCCCTGTGCCACGTTGGCCTGCTCCAGGGCTTTCAAGGCTTGGTTCCTGGATAGCCTGCCATCTTTTTTTTTTAATAAATGCAAGTATTGCCTTATTTATTCCCATCTTGCTCTGGCACAGAGTAGATTTTTCTGCGTATTTCACCCTTTCCACAAGGTCTGTCTACTGCCCCCAACTTGAAAGTAATTTGTATTTCTAGCCTCTTCTGTTAACATTTTGTTTTTACTTCTCCCAATGCATTAGTCATGGTCTGTCCTGCCTTAGAGCTACTTGAATTTATATGTCTGTCTCCCTCAGAAGGTGGTGGTTCCTTGAGTTCAGGGCCCATGTCTGATCTTGAACTCTCTGATGTGCCGCGCAGTGGTTGGTTCTTAATGAAGTCTCAAAAATAATGGTAAAGAAGAAAGAGTGACTTCGGCTTCCCAATGGAAAACTTTTTATCCTGTAGGTGAAAAATTGCCTGTTATGATTATTAAGCTTTGGTTTAGGTATCAGAATACAATACAATGCCTAATGTATTTCTTGAACATTCAATCATTAAAAACGGAATAGGTTTATATTTTTGAAAGGGGAGGAATGAATAGCATAAACACTGCAAGTTAGATTATTTTTCACTCAAAACTTAGTAACTTTTCCCGTATTTTCATATCTAATTTTCAAAACTACACTGGCACTCTTCCTTAATTGATCATTTCAAGTACTCTAATGCAAAACATGCAAAATTTTGTGAAAACAAGAAATTAATCAATGTCAAAGGCCATTACATTACAGCAAGCTAGGCCACAAACAAGCATGGTCCACTCAAAATCAAAATCAAAATCCTACTGGAAAGAGCAGAGTGTTGGGGGAACTCTTTGTAAAGTATGCCATTGTCTAACTACTATGCTGTATGCCTGAAACTAAAACAAAATGATATTAAGTGTAAATTTTCATTGAAAATTAAAAGTGAAAAAAAATTTTTTAAGACAACAGCCACAACAAAAAACCTGACCTAATCCAAAGAGCTGAACTGATATAGTGGGATTTTAAGTATTGGGAGAAAAGGAATGTTTTGATGATGAAGATTGATAAGCCCTTCAAATCATACCATGGAGGCTAAATGTTTACTATACACAGGACCAGTACCAAGAAAACCAGCCTGCCCCTCCCTCCCTTACATGAATAAAGGCCCTTTCTTCGGAAGAAGGGACTCATGCTTAAATTACAAAAATGTAGAGCAACCTGTGGGGTCCTTTCTGCATCATTGCTTGCCCTATTTTTTAAAATAAATATATTTTATTGATTGTCTATAGAAGAGGGATAGAAAGTCAGAAACATCGATGACAGAGAGACATCTATCAGCCGCCTCCTGCACGCCCCACACTGGAGATGTGCCCACAAGCAAGGCACATGCCCCCGACCGGAATTGAACCTGGAACCTTTCAGTCTGCAGGCTGATGCTCTATCCACTGAGACAAACCGGTCTCAGCTGCTTACCCTATTTTTACTCATCATAAGTCCCTCAGCCAATCTCCCTTGGTTGCATGATAGATTTTGGCCCTCTTTTTAAATAAATTCATTTTCAGTCTTTTCTTCATTCTCATTTTAGTCATGATATGATAACAGAGCAGCTTTCTCTCACAGAAAGAACATGAAATATGCTCTGGTTTTCAGGCCAGCAGGGAATTTCCTCCTATTCCTCCATGCTCCTGAAGTAAAAGAAAGTCAAGGAAAGTCTCCACTTGGTTGTTTTTGTACATTTTATTCAGTCATTGTGGTTAAGGTTTTTCATTTTATTTGGCCGATCATGCAGATTTTTCTCTCTCCTTCATCCAAGTCCCATTTGGGACATAAAGTTACTCCTTAAGGTATTACATAGATTGCCAGTAATTAAAGGCAATATCCAATATTTCTGGAGGGGAGAAACAGCATTGGCTTTTTCGGTTCTCCTTTTCAAGTGGAAGTTTCAGAAACTTAATATTTGGAAAATATATCAAGTATAAACTAGAGATTCCTTGAGGGTTATTTTATTTTTAAAGATAGTATTTATTTATTTTTTACAAATAGTATGTTCTAAATGATTTTGTGGATATTACAGAAATGGATTTATTTTGGAATTATACTGTGAGCTTATCATTTTGTAGAAGGTTCTGTTTATTAATCAAAGTTCGACACTTTTTTTTTTAACTAAAAAAGGATTGAGTTTCTTTATAAGTATGCTAACTTGTAACTCAGACTCATTTCTGTGTTGCAACTTGCACCAGCTAAATCTCATGGAAAAAGAGTGTGATGATGGTGATCATGATTTACTCTCTGCCTTCCAAAAAAGTTCAAGGAGCGTATGCTTCTTTACAGGTGAGATGCCTCATTGCCCTTTCAAAACAGTCTGAATTTAGATCCATGTACTTCCCTTCCACTGAGGTTGCATCTGTTGATCTTGGGTTATGTATCAAAAAGGATGGGAGAAAAATTGAGTGTATTTATGAAGGCACAGTCCATCATTTTTTGTTTGTTTGTTTGTTTTAGAGAGAGACTGGAAAGGGGAGAGACACTGAGAGAAACTTTGATGTGAGGAAAGCACATCAATTAGTTGCCTCCCACATGTGGCCCCAAATGGGTCCGGGGATCAAGCCTGCGACTGAGGTAGGTGCCCTTGACTGAAATCAAATCTGCAACCCTTCAATCTGTGGGCTGATACTTTAACCACTGAGCTAAACTGCTGAGGGTGGCCCAGGCAATCTTGTTCATCATTGTTTTCCAAATGTATAGCACTTTAAAGCACAAATAAGAATTTAACCAGTGCTCATTAAGTGAATGAAGATCAGTGCTTTTCATGTTTGTGTAGATGCCCCTTGCTTCTTTAGGTTATAGTGGTCAAGAACAATAGTTTTAGAGTCAAGCAGGCCTGGCTAACTATTGACTTTGGTCAGGTGACTGAATATTTTTCTAAACTTCCTTCTTCTCATTTGAAAAAGGGACCAGCTGGATGCTGTATGTAAAGCCCTTTAAAATGTTTGGCGCATCGTAAACTCGTGATGGATTAGACTTTCTCATGAATAGTGAATTTTGTAAAACATGTTCTTATATTGATTTTTATTTACAATGTTACAGAAATAGAGGAGAGACCCTGCTTGAGTCCAAGCTATCTGTCTGAATGAAGGCCTGCCTCTGTGTGTCTGAACAACTGTGGGTCTTGTGAGGGGATTATTTCTATGAGGGAGTGTGGTACTTCCTGAAAGGGCCATCATGGCAGAAGAGAGAAGACGCACATGACCTTGGTTAAGTCAAAGTTGACAGGTTATTCTAAGTGTGGTGCCTCCCGCTGGTCAGCTAGCTTCCAGGTTGACTTCTAGTGTGAAGCCCTAAAATAAGAATAAGAAAATACTAAAAAATTAAAAGTAATAACTGAAATACCATTTCATCAGAATCATCATTGATCTTTGAAAACATAAGACATTGTCAGCATCATTGGCTCCAGTAGCACTGGTCGCTGGGGAGACAAAGGGTGTGATTTGGAAGAACTCTTGCAGCCCAGGTTCCATATTGACCAACGTGTCACTTTGTCCATAATCCATTGGCCAGAGAGAGCAGGTCAATGGGGAAAATAGAGTCTACTCCTGATGGGAGGAACTCCAAAATCTCATTGATAAAAAAGGGTGAGGAGAGAAATGGGGTCATTTTATTGAAACTTCCTCCTACCCGCTCATCCTTAGGTCTCCAAAAAACTTTAGTCTATCGTGACATCAAGCTTGAATTCCAGAATGTAAAGTTTTCAATCAGGTTTCATATAGCTCTTTAGACAGAGCTTTTTATGATCCAGAGATCTATGATCTAAAATAACATGCTGATTGCCTCCCACATACCCAACATAGCGATATCAAGAAGCTGACTGCAAACAACACACCCTCAGACAGAAAAGTGGGAAGCACAGGGTAGTCACTGGTTTGCAGCAGTTCTGAAACCCAGTTGGAACGTATTGCTAGACCCTTCTATTGCGGGGGTTGGGACTGATCCTTGATGAGGCCTAGGTTTTTCTCAGTGTCTTCTCGGCTCATTTGTCTCCATTGCTTGCTAGCAGTGGCTCTGCAATCCTCAACTTTTTATCACCTTTTGTTCTACCCACTCATCTTTCCTTGCCTATAACCCTCTTGGCTACTTCTGAAGAAACAGCCCATCTTTGATAGCAGATTCACTTTTAGAGCCTGCTTCCTTTCCATATCAACTTGAAGGTTAAGATCTCTTTACAATTTGAACAAATCTGTCCCTTTTAGTCTATCCTAGTGGTATGTTCACAAGTTACTAATTAAAAACTTTGTGATCTTCATCTGAGCTGAATGAAAGAAGTCCACTCCATTGATAAAACTCTAACATTCTTCTTTCCCTAGACTTGCTGCTGCTTTGAGATAGCTTGTGGAACCACACGGTGCGGATTCATATAAGATTTTTTGTCTAAATTTAAGGGCCGGTTAGGTACCACTCGATTCTTCCAGAGATGTTAACCCTTGATTTCACCTTTGTCCTCAGAAGGGACACTGGTGATGAGAAACAGTTTTATGTTCAACTCAGTAAATTATGGCCCATGATATTTCCTCCAAATTCTTCTTTTAAACTGACAGTTATTTATCTTAATTATTATTATTATATCCTATTTTATGCAGTTAGAACACTTCTAACATTTTATTTTTTTAAAGCTATGATTTTAAAAAAAATATATTTTTATTGATTTCAGAGAGGAAGAGAGATAAATAGAAACATCAGCGATGAGGGAGAATCATTGATCAGATACCTCCTGCATGCCCCATACTGGAGATTGAGCTTGCAACCAGGACATGTGCCCTAACTGGGAACTGAACCGTGAACCTCCGGTTCAGAGGTCAATGCTCATCCACTGAGCTAAACCAGCTGAGCCACTTTTAACACTTTATCTGAAAATATCCTCAGTCAAATCCAAAAGTTCATTAGCTACATTTTTTTTTATCTTCCAAGTAAGTCAGACTACCATTTTGTTAAATGTTTTGCTGCTCCATAACACAGGTCACCCATATTTTCAATCCTCCAATATGATTGCTTCACCGTTTCCCCAACTTTTGCTAACAGTTTGCTCTCTATTTTCCATGTCCCTAAGTCAATGATGTATGTCTTATGTATTTTTAAAAGCAGCATTCTCTCCTAGGTATACATTCTATAATCTTTAGATATTATTGCATAATAAGCCACCCCAAAAGGTAGCAGTAAAAGCCATACATGATTCATTATTGTTCCTGAGTCCATTGGGTCAGCTTGACAGTTTTGATTTTGGCTGGGCTTAATTGAGTGTGTGAGTCATTCAGCAGATGCCTTGGGGCCGTCTGCAATAAAATGTCGAGGAGTCTGTTGCTTCCAGCTGATGGGGCAAGTCATTACCTGGCAACTACCACAGGAGCATTCTCATGGCACTGGGCAGAGTTCTCAGAGAGAAAAAGCAGAAATGTGTGAGATCCTGGAAGTCTACGTTCAGAAGTTGGCACACTGCCACTTCTGCCCTCGCTATTGGCCACGTCAAGTCATAAGGCCGACCTAGATGCCAGGAATGGGGAATAGAGTTCACCTCCTTGGAGAATCGTAACATTCACATTTCAAAGGCATGGATTCCAAAGAGTGGACAATTGGGGCAATTTTTTGTCATCAATGCACTGCGATCTCAAACGCTGGGAAGTGGTATTTTAGTGCAAGATAGATGACTTTGGAATCAACCCTGTGGGCTACTGCTTTGGCCTGGTCCCGCCCATCTTCTCTCAGAGGGAGCACAGTAGTTCTCGAAGGATGCATTGAATGTAGCTGCACATGGTTCCATTGCCTGTTGTCACCAATGCTGGGATGATTCCTAAAAGACACTGGTGTTTATCTGGGTTGGTTGTACCAGTTAGGTTAACAATGGCCTTGGCGTTCATCTTTGAAGTAATGTTTAGTGCTTTACTCACCCTACAACTTCCTCTAAGAAGCACCTGCTCAGAAACATTAACCAGAGATTTGGTTAAACTTTCAGTTCCAAGGAAGAGAAGCTTCCCTCCTTCAGGTATTTTAGGAGGGAGGGGACAGGTACCACAGAGTCACTGTTTGGGTGGTACGGTTTCTTGACACGTTAAGATTTATTTTCCTTGTTTCCACTGCTCAGCACTCTCGCTCCTTCTTCCTCAGCTTTGTGCATGAGTTGCCTTCATGGTGAGGGATTAACCAGAGCAAGAACACAGTCAAGTTCTTGGCATTTGAACTCCTAAGAAGACATCTGTATATCATCAGAAGCCATGACTCTGGCATAAACAATAGGTTAGTCAGAACTCTTAGCCAGAGTTTCCTGCCGTTGGGAATAATGATAAAAATCAGTTGACTAGGGAAGGAATGAAGTTGAGAAAGAGGAGAACAAAAAATTCGTTGTTGTAAATCCCTGAGAAAGGGTATGGACCTGGCTAATCCTGGGGATTGAAGTCCTTTGTTATGGGAGGGATAATGGAAATAAGAAAGTTTGGGGCCGAAACCGGTGTGGCTCAGTGGATAGAGCGTTGGCCTGCGGACTGAAAGATCCCAGGTTTGATTCTGGTCAAGGGCATGTATCTGGTTGCAGGCACATCCCCAGTAGGGGGCGTGCAGGAGGCAGCTGATCAATGTCTCTCATGGATGTTTCTAACCCTCTATCCCTTCATTCCTCTCTGTAAAAAATCAATAAAATATATTAAAAATAAAAGAAAGTTTGGGGTTCTCTATAAGTAGAGGCCTCTACACCTCTCTCCTCAGTTTATAATCAGGAGAAACTACAAGTTTTTCTGAGAATCCCTGAGTCCACCTTTGAGCCAGAGCAGAAACATGGTCCTCGTTGTTGAAGATGCATAAGCTGATGGGCCTGCATCTCCCTGCAGGTGGGAAAAGAGCAGGGATTGGTTTGGCTTTTGGAGTGATGACGGAAGGGCTGGTTGACTTGGAGGCAGCTGCAGTTTGGTCCTGCGTGGGGTGGGGTGGGGGGTGCATGAGGGGCTACAGATGTCCACAGGGGATGGAGCTACACCTCAGCTGGGGCTACGGTGGCCCAATGAGGACTGTGCATCACACTGCATTTCCCCATGAGTTAAGAAAGCTGGTCCTCTCCTCTGCACCATCTCTGGGAAAATTCTGACTGGAATGTTTACCTAAATGAGACTGAGTAGAATCCAGGAAAGGCAGAGTTTACTTTGAGCGACGAGATCAATGTACTCGGTATAGTAAAAATGGGTTTCGAGAATTAAGTACAATTCCATGATTACCTTAGTTTACTGATGGCAAGATACACATTTGTGTTCACATTTTAACGTAACTGAAATTGAGATTGCAGCATGCGATCCAAATATTATCGTTTAGCTGGCAGGGATTTTTCTTTCTTAATGTTATGTAAAATAGTGCTTCTTACAAATGATGGGGTCTTAAATTCAACAAAATACAGTATAATGGAGCTTATATCTTTGCATACCTTGGGTTTGCAAAGGATCACTTATTATAACTGAAATGATAAGAATTCAATAACTAGAGTTCAGCCCTTCCTAGCATTCCAGATTCTTCCTTTATTCACAATGACATCTTTCCTGTAGATCTACAAGCCGGTGGAATGTCAGTTTGAAGTTGGGTGGTATCTAAGATGGGAGGGGCTTCATTGTGGGAGCGACTTCATTGCTGGTCAGAGTTAAGCTGAACATCACCCTAGGGACCAGGTGCCAATGGGATGGGGCCATTCTGTAAGATGTACTGTACATTTTGTTTGTATTACACCTACTGAAAACAGTTTGGAAATCCATTTTATTAGTAATATGTGCCTGGACAGGATTATAAGTACTTTTAATGGTCTTTTTTTAGTATGATTTGCTGTTATTTTAAAATTTCAGTAATGAATATATTCTTTTATAAATTGAGAGAGAGAGAGAGAGAGAGAGAGAGAGAGAGAGAGAGAGAGAGAGAGATTTTAAAAACACCAGGGCCCTATGTACAATTTCCAGGCTCTAGTGTCTGCCCTCCTTCCTTTTACTCCCAAGACCAGCAACAAAGCAATGCATGTCCCCTGCCACACTTATACCACTAGCAACCCATGAGCTGTTCCTTTTAAAGGAGCTCCTATTTAAACGCGACTTACTTCTTTCTTCTTCTTCCTTAACATCTTTATAGGAGAGAGTTAAGTGTAAGTTAATTGGCCAGCCAAATATGGTGTGTAGGATTCTTTTAAGAAATTGAAAAAGCATACTTCTAACCAATAGACTGAAGTTATTTTTACATAATTTGTTCCATAATATTTAGTAATTGCAATCCCAGAATAGTAAGCATATTATATCTCAAATAGGATTTGCTTTCTTGGAGCTCAGCTAATTAGTTTGTTTTGTAGTTTATTTAATCCCTGATCAATAAATTACAAAACTGAGGACAAGCTATTCTAAAATACTGTCTGATTAACCATGCTTGTAACATCTCAGGGTGAGGGACTGCATACACCTTCAAATCTGTGTTTTACAATGTTACAGATTTTATTATTGTCTCCTCACATGCTATATATTCAATAAGCTATTACTGAACAGAGTATAATGCCTAAGCTAATACTCCTCACTATAAAAATTGTATTACACATTATGCTATAATGCTAGCATTTTATGCCCCTATAAAATGGTTTTAGGAAATGATTTTTGGGTCCAAGCTTTAGGTGTTTTTTCCTTGAGTGCATCTCATTTTTAAAGCAGTTTAGTTGGCATTTATTTTTCTAAAAAAATCAAACAGCATGAAACATGATAGAATATTGATCATTTCCTTTACTATTTTCCAAATCTATTATCTCTGATGCGACAGAGAACTGTTAACATTGCATGGTTTAGTAGTTCACCATGATTCATGGGAAGATTTTAGCAGAGGCCTCATGCAATGCACAAGAAGCATCCAGGACACTCAAGAAAATTCCTTGCAGCCCTCTCTGAACTCCAGATCTAGCTCAGATAAGGTGTGACTTGGTGTAAAGATTTGATCTTTTCCTAAATATAAACATCTGTGAGGACTCTAAATGGGCTTCTTGTGGTGGTTAATTTAATGGGTCAACTTTGACTCACTAATGGGTGCCCGGAAGGCTGGGCACTATGCAGGCCAGATGGTAGTGGCAAGAAATATTCAATGTGATGAATAAAAAGAACCTACAACCAAGATTACCCTACCCAGCAAAGCTATCATTCAGAATTGAAGGTCAGATAGAGAGCGTCACAGACAAGAAAAAGCTAAAGGAGTTCATCACCACCAAACCAGTATTATATGAAATGCTGAATGGTATTCTTTAAGAAGAGGAAGAAGAAGAAAAAGGTAAAGATAAAAATTATGAATAACAAATACATATCTATCAACAAGTGAATCTAAAAGTCAAGTGAATAAAAATCTGATGAACAGAATATACTGGTGAATATAATAGAATCAGGGGCATAGAAAGGGAGTGAACTGACAATTCTCAGGGGGAAAGGGGTGATGGAAGTGCAGGGAGAGACTGGACAAAAATTGTACACCTATGGAGGAGGACAGTGCGGGGGGTGGTAAGGACAGAGGGTGGGGTGGGAACCTGGTGAAAGGGAGCTATGGGGAGAAGAAAGAAGAATAATTGTAATAATCTGAACAATTTAGATTTATTAAAATCAAACAAACCAGCGAGTGGATAGAGCTTCAGCCTGCATACTGAGAGGTCTCAGGTTTGATTCTGATCAGGGGCATGTACCTTGCTTGCAGGCACAACTCCAGTAGGGGGTGTGCAGGAGGTAGCTGATCAATGTCTCTCTCTCATCGATGTTTCTGACTTTCTATCCCTCTCCCTTCCTCTCTGTAAAAAATCAATAAAATATAAAATAAAATAAAATAAAATAAAATCAAACAACCCTCAGCACTCACAAGTGGTTAATTCCTACGCCTATTAATGCACACCAGTACCTTGATGTTTATGAAACGTAACGTCTCCCAGTCACCACTCTGCACCCTTTGAGTGTGGTGGTCAAGCAGCACTGGACTGGAAGAGCCAGCGTGACTCTTGGGAGTTTTCTTTTTGCTTTGGGGTCCTAATCCCATGGCTGCTGCAGTTAAGCTACTTTTTGTCTTCCAGCTTCAATGAGCTAGCTGTGCTCCTAGAGGAGCACAACAATGGAGGGGGAATGAGAAGGTAAACGAGGAGGCCATGGAGGAGGAGGGAGTCTGCACTTGAACAATTACAAATTGTTCTCGGGGAAGGGTTGAGTATTGGTCCTCTGACTTCTGGCAACCCATTTCCTGAGAAAATAGCTCCCATTACTTCACAATGAGGGTGTTCCACAAGAGCTCGGGGCTCCACTTCATTCTCCATTCGAATTAATCGCCTCCGAGTCTTTCTTCAGGAATCCATTAGTAGGTCAGAGGGCTCAGCATCAGTTTCATGCTCTACTATTCTTTTTCCTCTCAGCTCCCCCCCCCCACTCCTTCTTGGGCTCTGTGTTTCTTTATTCTCTGAGAAGCTATAAAATATATAGCACTTTGCAAAGTTAATGGATATAAAACTATAGAATGTAACCGAGGAAGTCCAATACTCCTGGGCAGTATTTTCACCCACTTGAAAACAAGAGTGTTGAAATTGAAATATTCCTAAGCGGAACACTGCATTCCATTGTTTGCACAAATGATAAAGCAAATCCTTTATTAATCTTTGTACCGAGTGTTCTAACTAATATTTCCATTTTCAATAAATGTAAATAGGACTCTGAAAACTGTTGGTATAAGAGGGCTTGATATTGTTCCATATACTAATTTCATAGGCCTGGCTAAGAGCTTTTAAGGCATGTGTTTTAAAGTGGAAGATAAAACTTTGATCAGAAGCTTAAATTACAGGTCCAATAAACGATATTAATATTTATGTATCCAAATAAAAAGAGCATCACCAGAGTCTGGCTAGATCCTCCAGCTACTTCTCTGTCTCTTATCCTTTGTCTGGTAATAGAATAAGCTTGTTAGATTTGAGATGGAAGAGCTTCCTCAGATAATTTTACTCTTATCTGAACATAATCTTCTATTTCTTATCATTGCTCTATCTGTTGTGATTTAGCATTGCTCTTTTATATTGCTACACATCACAAATAGTGTGTAAGTGTTTTTATAACCAAGATATAAGGACGATGTAGCTGCAACAATGGTAAACCCACTGATTTACCATTTAATCAAATTTACCTAAATGGCCGTCTTCCTCCCTCACTAGTTCTTGTGAGTTCCTTCCACAGGAGTAAATTCAGATGAAAAGGATTACCCTTTTAGAGAGATTTTCTCTCATCAACGGAATGCGGATAATTGCACGCTATTGCTAGAGGCTCAGAGAGCACAAAATGTTTAGTTTTCTAGCTACTAAATTTGAAACACACTTTTTTAGGAACATAAGGCAAAACTTCTAGTTTTATGTAACAGTTAAATTTGAAATTGTGATGAGGTAAACAACTTACCAGAAAGTTCTCGCAAGAATGGCTCATGAGAGAGGCATTCATTTTGAGGAAAAGTGGGTGGCGAAGGTATACTAGGAGAGCTTGACAGAAAGGGTGCCTTTGGCCTGGACAGTATGGCTCAGTGGTTGAGCGTCAGCCTATGGTCCAGAAGGTCACAGATCAGCTCCTGGCTAGGGCACATGCCCGGTTGCAGGCTCAGTCACCAGTGTAGGACATGCAGGAAGCAGCCACTCAGTGATTTCTCTGTTATCATGGATGTTTCTCTCTTTCTCTCTCTCTCTCTTTTCCTCTCTGAAATCAATAAAAAACATGTTAAAAAAAGAAAAAAGAAAAAAGAAAGTTTGCCTCTGACCACTGTACACCTGCTGGTGGGCAGAAATGGGTGGGAGCTCAAGTCTTCTCTGTCTCTTTGTCTTCTGGAAGTGATGTTTAGAGAAGTACAGAAAATGAGGCCGAGAAAGAGAGAGAAAACAGAAGGGCCCTGTGCCTGAATAATTTTCGAAATAGCATTCCAAGGTTTTCTGGATTGGTGGGCTTGACACAGAGAATAGTTGCACTGCAAGAAAAATGGAAGAGGAAAAAATGATTTGTATAATATTGCTGTGGGTTATAAATTAAATCACCGGGATCTTATTTGATACGCAAGTGAAGACTGCAGTTCCTTTTAAATCACTCTTAGTTGTTGGGCTGTGCTGCTTTGAATGTGACTTTGAGTTGAGCCTGAGTCACATGATGTCCTGGATTTATGTTGTTTACAAAGATCCATGGTTTTTAAGTGTGAAAAGCTACATTTAAAACTGATATATCTTTTGGAATAAGAGACACAAACTGGAAATAGAAAGAACAATAGATGCCTTGAATTCTTACTCTGCTCTTCTTCCAGTTCAGTTATAGTACCTGCTGCCCCTCTCCCCTCCAGCCTTATAGAAGGGGGACACATTTCTGGACCTCCCAGTGGATTTCTGAAACTGTGGGCAGTTCTGGATCTTGTAAACACAACTAGAGGCTTAGTGAATAAAATTCATGCAATGGGGGGCGGGGTTTCCCTGATCCTGGCCTGTACCCTCTGCAATCCAGGACCTCTTGGGGGATGTCCGACTACATACTGGATCCGGCCTAAACTGGCAGTCGGACATGCCTCTAACAATCCAGGACCACTGGCTCCTAACCACTCACATGCCTGCCTGCCTAATGCCCTCAACTGCCCTCCCCTGCCAGACTGGTTACCCCCAACTGCCCTCCCCTGCTAGCCTGATCTCCCCACAAACTGCCCTCTCCTGCTGGCCAGATTGCCTCTAATTCCCTGCCAGTCTGATCTCATCCCTAACTGCTCTCCCCTGCCGGCCTGATCACCCCTAACTGCCTCTGCCTCCGCCCCCACCATCATGACTTTGTCCGGAAGGAAGTTGAACATCCAGAAGATGGCCGGTCAACCTGGTCTAATTAGCATTTAGTCTTTTATTAGTATAGATGTCCCATACATACATACATACATACATACATACCTATAATAATGTTAATAAAGTAGGCGCAGTAAGAGATGAACAATAATAATAATAAAATAGAGCCATTATAACAATATACTCTAATAAGATTTATATGAATGTGGTCTCAACATATCTTATTGTACTATACTCACCTTTTCACTTAATGGAAGTACTTAAAGGCTTTTCTCAGGATTATTCCAGTTGCCAGCATCACTACTCTTGCACTGTGTGGCTGCTATTAAGAAAAGTAAGGGTTACTTGAACATAAGCACTGCAATATCATAGAGTCAATCTGAGAACCAAGATGACGGCTACCACGTGGCTAATGGGTGGGCAGCACGGAGATGCTGGGCAAAGGAAAGATAGCATCAGGTGTGAGGTGGTGCGAGATTCCATCATGCTACTCTGAACAGCACAAATTAAAATGCCCAAACTGTTTATATTTGGAAGTTTCCATTTAATATTTTCAGACTGCCAGTGCGGAAAGTGACACCATGGGTAAGATGTGGGAGGTGGCTGATGAATCTGAGGGAAGAGGGTCGAAGAGGAAGGTGGGATTCATTCACCAGTAGGTCCCTTGGCTGGCCTGAGAGGATCGGGCCAAAAACCAGTAGTCAGACATCCCCTGAGGGGGTCCCAGATTGCAAGGGAGCTCAGGCCAGGCTGAGGGACCCCACCGGTGCATGAATCTATGCACTGGGCCTCTAGTAGAGATCTAAATAAATATGGTCTAGAAACACAGAAGAGAGAACTAATTGAATATGAAAAAAATCAGAATTATGTATACAAAATCATGTGAAAGATTATGAAGATGCAATTCCTAAAATTTTATAACTTGATTATCAAGACAGTAAGTCACCTACTGGTGAATGAATCCCACCTTCCTCTTCGACCCTCTTCCCTCAGATTCATCAGTCTGTTCCATGTTTCCATGCTTGCGCATTGAGCGTCTGCCCCCTGGTAGTCAGTGTGCACCTTAGCTACTGGTCAAACAGTTGAATGGTTGGGCCAGTCACTTAGGTTTTTATATACCGTATTTTCCAGCACATAAGACTACTGGGCGTATAAGATGACTGGGCATATAAGACAACCCCCAACTTTTCCAGTTAAAATATAGAGTTTGGGATATACTCACTGTATAAGACTACCCCTCTTCCAACACGCACCAAATAAAAATTAAAAAAACACATCAGATTTGATTTCAATATGGTAATTTTAATTCAAATGCTTATGATATGCAGGTACTTAGAAGGAAAATTGTCACTTATAAACATAAGGCTGTTTGTCATCAAACATGTAAAAATAAAACAGTGCAAGTGAATTAAACTTTTCCTAATTCACTCTAAAGCTGAAAGGAAGGATAAGATAATAAATCCATGGGAGCTGCCATGCTGATTATTTTCTAAGCTGTCAAACTGGAACTGATGATGATAGAAGGAAGATAACAAACAATAGAGAGAGAGCAAGTGCCGTACAAGTCCCTGGAGAGTTAACAACGCCCATCATAACTGCAAGCTATGGTATTTTTACAGGTTTTGCTGGCGTGACAGTTTCCCTTCAAAAGCCTTCAAAATCCTCCTGATAGTCATCTGATATCCTAAGTACATCAATGACATCTTGTGATACCTTTGTAAGGTAGTCATCGTATGGATCGAATTCCATATCAGATGGTGTGGTCTCAGCTTTGGCTTCCTCTTCATCTTGCCACAAGTAGTCATCCTCCATACAATCTAATGAATTTGACATGCCACACTTCTTGAAAGACTTGACTACTGTTTCTGCATCAATATCATTCCAGGCTTTTATGACAAACTTGCACAAAACATCCAACTGTGGAGCACGCATGTTTCCTCCTTTTGTGAATGACTTTTCGTTGCTAACCATCCACTCATCCCACTGTTCTCGAATGCAATCTTTAAATGGCTTGTTTAGGCAAATGACTTTTCGCTGCTAACCATCCATTCATTCCACTGTTCTCAAATGCGGTCTTTAAATGGCTTGTTTAGGCACACATCCAGTGGCTGTACCAATAATGTCAATCCTTCAGGAATAACTGCAGCATCTGTGTTTAGTCTTGCAAGCCTTTGCTTGGTGTTGGGAGTTAAATGAGCCCTGAACATATCCCACACCAGTAGACTATGTTATTGAATGCATCCACCTGGTCGCCTGCTCCATACATTATCAAGCCATAGCCTTATCCCTTCTTCATCCAGCCAGCCTTTTGCATTCACATGTACAAAACAGCCAACAGGGACCTTGAGTTTCGGCATTGTTTTTCTTTTAAAAATAATCATTGGTCTCAGTTTGGCGCCATCAGCTGTGCATCCTAGTACCAGTGTAAAACTGGACTTCTCATGTCCTGTGGTTTTAATTAAAATGGTTTTTTCACCTTTTTGATGGACAGTTTTATTTCCAACCATATCAAAATTCATTGGAGTTTCATCCATATTTCTAATACTACTTAACGCATAGCCATGTTTAGTGAGCTGTTACATTACGTATCAATGGAAACTATTTACTTTGCTATCAAGATCTGCAGGTAATTTTTGGGCCATTTTCGTCATTTGCCTCAGTACCATATTATGCCTTCCCATGAACCTAGTACACCAGGATACAGTGGCCTTAAATCTGTTGCTGTGATCTGGGTTAGATTTGGCCGCTGAAGTGCAAACAAACATATTTTATTTCATGTCACTACATAACCGTTTTGGCCGTGTTCATTCACCAGGTCTGTTGCATCTTTTTCAAGTTCTGGCCAATGTAGGTTGCCTCTTCCTAATGCACACTTACCCCTTGGCATTCTCTTTAATGCTTTTCCATTTGCTTTCCAGTCCCAAACCATGTTTTCTATTACTCCATACTGTCTTGCAGCAGCACAGTTATTACGTTCCATGGCAAAGTTTACAACTTTAAGTTGGAAACTGGCTTCATATTTCTTCCTTCTTGCTGGTGGAGCCACGATGGGGTTTTGACTGTTGGACATTTGTATCCTGTACTGTATGTACTGGTGCTATACTGTATGAACAGGTACAGATACTGGTGCTGGACTGTATGTGGTACCCAGTATACAACAACCAGCCAATCATGGCAAGCGATGTACCTTACCGGCCAGTGGTTGGCTGGTTGTTGTATACAAAGCCTGCTTGGGTTGGTCAGCTCTCCCTGCCTGCCCGGCCCTCCCTGTCTCCAAGACTATCAGAGCGGTAGTGCAAACACGCCTCTTTCAGCCATCTGGCCTGCCCTTGGATCCTATTACAGTGGTACCTCGAGATACGAGTGCCCTAACATACGAGATTTTTGAGATACGAGCCGTCGAGCGAGCGATTTTTGCTTTGAAATACGAGCAACATTTGAGATAGGAGTAATCACACAGATCGGCCGGCTGCACACAACTCACCAGTTTACCGGGACTCGAGCGTCTCATAGTTTTCCACGCCTCAAGGTTACAGAACGAATTAAACTCATATCTCAAGGTACCTCTGTACCTCCTTCTCTGCCTCTCAGATCCCGCACATGTGTGCCTGCGCCGCTACACTGCCATCCTCAGGAGCGAGATCTGAGAGGCAGAGAAGGAAGTATGGTAACAGGACACAAGGGCGGGCCAGACGGGTGAAAGAGGCGTGTTTTTCTGGGCATAGCACTGCTCTATTTCTTTTTCCTATTCCCTGGGCATCCTAGACGCCTGCAGCTTGCTCCGCCCTTCACTTATACCTTCCTGGTGAGGCGCCCCCTCACCTCGTCATTGGGACCCGTTAAGTCACTTCTTTCCTGGTGAGTGGATTTTCTTGTACCGCACCTGTACAGCGCCACCCTTGCTGCTTTCATATGGTTGTCACATACGACAGGGATGCAGCCCCGGCTGTTTATGAGCTCCCCCCACCTATGCGGTGACTGCTGATTGTCCGGTCTGGCTTGGAAGTTTCAGCACTTGCCCTATAAGACAACACCCAGCGTATAAGACGACACCTGGCGTATAAGACAACCCCCAACTTTTGAGAAGATTTTCCTGGGTTAAAAAGTCATTTTATATGCCCGAAAATATGGTATATAAAGGTTATAATACGGATCTTAGTTTTCTTTTGCATTACAGTGACTTATGTCTATGCCTTATTTCTTCTAGATTGTAAACTTCTTAAGGCCAGATACCATATTGGTAGACTTGAACTAAATATTTAAATCTTTAGAAACATAGCTTAAATCTTTATGATATTCTCCTTTGGTGTACCTGTGAAACATCTCACGTTAAATTTTAAAGTTCAGAATAACGACTAAATCAGAATTCAAGGTTGGCTAAAATGTTTAGCATTATTATTTTTTTAAACATAGAAAACAAAATGATAGAAAAAAGGATTAATAAAATAAGTAACATGTCCTTACTATTTGGTCAAGGGGATCCTAACAGTAGAAGAGATTCTGTAAAATAGAAATAAAGGCACAAATCATTCTTTTAACTGACCATCTCCCTTCACAAAGCCAGGCTTGTTTCTCCACACAGACCAATGCTTCTACAACCATTCCCTGATTGGGAAAGGCAAAGTTATGCTTTCTGTACCAAATTCTGCTCCTAAGAGGATAAAGATGTATAACGTGAACAATACATTTCAACTGAAGTGAGATCACTGCTTTATCAGATTTTATCTGTTAAAATTCTAAACTTTATTTACTTTGACTCAATAGAGAGAACCGGTTTTATTTCTCTTCCCCCAAGCACTTCGGAGCTATTTTTTCTACTATTTGTCTTTCAGAATATATCCTTTACCTGTCTGTAAAGGTCAATGTATGAAGTTTCAGGAATTTTTACTGATAAATTCTAAAAGGTCAATAAAGTGACATTTAACTTGGAGGTCCTGATAATCAAGATTGTGTGAAAGCTTTTCACTTTTCTTATTATCTATTGAATATCTTGTATCTAATTGCCCACCTACTATCAATATCTATCTGTCATCTATCTAGCCACCTATTTATCTTCTTTCTTAAACCCAGAAGCTGTGATTGATAAACAACCTAACTTTTAAAGCATATTTTTCCTCCTTCATTCCTTTTTAAAATCTTCCTTGTCTCTCTTCCTTCTTTCATTCCCTTGTTTCTTCTGTGTCTTCTGACTTTAGGCCTGGCACTGTATGCCATGGAAATATACATACAATCCATGATTTCAGGGATTGGAGGGCTCCGCAGAGATGCATCCTGGCAAAGCAAGTCATTTTGCAAAACCAGATAAGCGGCTCTCATGGATGTATGCAAAGTGAATTGAGAGCAGATAGAAAAGAGCAGGTTAGAGAAAGAGATAACATTTGAATTGAAATGTGAAGAATGAGTGGGAGTTTTGATGCAGACAATTCAGGCAGAGGGAATCATATATGCCAAGTCATAGAGGAGAGACATGAGTCAACATTGAAGGCCTTAGACACCTTCAATATTGTCTACCAAGCAAGTGTGTAGGAGCAGTGGGGGAAAGGAGGACGAGAGACAGTGACCTTGGCCGCCATGCCAGTCAGCTTTTCTTTTTCGTAATGGCTCTGAGAGCTAGTGGAGGGTGTCAAGCAGGGAATGGCAACAGCTAGTTTGCATTGTAGTTGGTAGTTGGATGGCAGGGCAAGGTGGGAGGAAAGGGAGAGATAAGGAAAGATGGCTTTACCTCTTCTATTCTTTTTAAAATATATTTTATTGATTTTTTACAGAGAGGAAGGGAGAGAGATAGAAAGTCAGAAACATTGATGAGAGAGAGACATCGATCAGCCTCCTCCTGTACGTCCCACAGTGGAGATGTGCCTGCAAGCAAGGTACATGCCCCCGACCGGAATCGAACCTGGGACCTTTCAGTCCGCAAGCCGACGCTCTATCCACTGAGCCAAACCGGTCTCGGCACCTCTTCTATTCTTACCTGTCCTGGTATCTCATTCCCGTTGAGAGATGCTTAGGAACGGAAAAAGGGCAGTGGTAATGACAATGGGAAGCAAGGGAATTTAAAGAATTCCATTGGAAATACGATGAACCTAACTCAGTGACTGAATAAGGGGGTGGCCAGAGAAACTTTATAATCTTTTAGCCCTTACTGCACTCCTTGTGTATTTCTCAATTGAATTGTAACATATGTTTTATTAATAAGGCATTGAACTTCGCTATTTTATACACTGCCAAGTAATCTGTTAGCTAGACTATGCGCCGATCAGCACTAGTCTAAAAGTTCCATTTTTGGGGTATACCATCAAATTATAGCATTAGACTCCTGCTGAATTTCTGTCTGAGAATTTGGATGTCAGATGAGAAATTTTCTTTCAGAGAATCTCTGGGCTAATTTGTAGGTCTATATTCTTAGTAGACTATGATTTTTTTTAGAACAAGTTTTGACCTTAGGTAGATATCTATTAGCTAGTTCTTTTAAGCCAGGTTGAGGTGTCTTACTCATACATATGTAAACCTCTTTAAAACATTGATTCATAAAAGTAATTGCTACCTGGGATCCTTAGAATTTTTATGGTCTTTATAGTGAACCATAAAGAAATACGTTCTCTCTGACAAGATTGGAGATATATTGGTTAATTTTCAGATATTCTGATATGAGATAATTAGATCTATGAAATTCCCACAATTATCAACATATGAAACTTTGTGGCAGTTAAAAAAAAACATTTTATTTTTGAGAAAACGCTGTAGTTGGTGTGACTCCTGTTTTTAACTTGTGTTTAACATTCTCCTTTTGTTCCATCCTGCATAGTTGGAGGAGTGCATGATTGAGCCTGTCAATTTGAAATATGATTTTTAAATTTCAAGATGTGGTGGAGATATATCTTCCCTCTTCTCTTCACATGACTGCAGGAGTTAAGTAGCTATTTTGGAAGGTATTTTTGTTCCCATTGTGTAAGGCATTCCACCCAGAAAATTCACTTCTTCTCCATTCTTTAATAATAAAAATAACAACAATATTTAAAGCTAAAAATAATTGGAATACATGTATGTGAGGACACTATATACATTTTTATATACATCCTTTTGTCTAAACTTCACAATAAGTGTATAAATAAACTCTATTATATCCATTTTATAGATGAGTAAACAGAGGCATAGGAAATTTCAGAAGCTTCTTTCACACTAAGTAGCTCAAAGGAACAGAATTGGGATTTCAACCCATTTTGTTTGCCTCTAGAGTCTTAATCACTTTACAGTATCAGATCCTTTATCTTCTTCCTTGAATACAAATGTATAAACTTAAAAGAAAAAACATTGCCCAGATTGACAATCAAATTACCTTTATATTGGACTTTGTTTCTTTTGTTTCTGGCTAAGGGCATAATTTTAAAAAAAAATTTCCTTGCTTAAGGAAAAAACTACCAGGTGAAAATAGTAACAAGTGAATATACATGTGACAAACAGGTAGGGTCTGTCTTAGGAACAGAGATCCAAGTTTTAAGTTTTACAGAGTGGGTAGAAAAAGAGTTCTCAAATGCGCATTCAGCTTAGTGAGAACCTTTTGACAGTGACAAGTCTGAAATTTTCAACTTATAACCGAAGCTCTAATAAAAACCTCAGGAACTTTCTCACTTCGGTAGGTATTACATAACATTTTTTTTTTTTTAAAGTGGGTAACTCTGACTGGGGAACTTGCAAATACCCATTTTTTATTCAAAAACTTTACAAAAATGAGGAATATATTTTAATTCCAGAAATTTCCAGAAGTATTTGAACTAATAAAGTGGAGAATATCACTAAAAGGCAGTGACGTTAAGGATGGAAACTAACTGTAGGCAAAAATGTGGACAGCTGTTGCCTTGGTTACCAGCCTTCCCAGGTAGCATTTTCTCCTTTTTTGTCCTAGGATAGCCAAGTGTCCTTGGGTCCCACTTCACCAAGACTGTCTTCCTGATTCTTCACAGGTCTGACTTGCAAACCAAAAGAAATAATAAAGTCCAGCTGGTGTGGCTCAGTGGTTGAGTGTTGACCTATGAACCAGGAGGTCACAGTTCAAATTCTGGTCAGGGCACATTCTGGGTTGTAGGCTCCATCCTCAATGGGGAGTGTGCAGGAGTCAGCCGATCAATGGTTCTCTCTCATTGATGTTTCTATCTCTCTTTCCTTCTCTCTTCATCTCTGAAATCAATAAAAAATATAAAAAATGAAGTGATAGATAAGATACCTTTCCAAAGACCCTATATAATAAAGAGATAATATGGAAATTGACCCTCACACCCTTGCGTCATAAGATGGTTGCCCCCACATTGTCACAAGATGGTCACCCCCCACATCTTCATAAGATGGCCACCTCCACGTTGTTACAAGATGGCCAGCAGGGGAGGGCAATTGGGGGGATTGGGCTGGCAGGGGAGCAGTTAGGTGTCAACCAGACCAGCAGGGGAGTAGTTAGGGGGTGATCAGGCTGGCAGGCAGAAGCAATTAGGGACAATCAGGCAGGCAGGCAGGCAGGTGAGTGGTTAGAAGCCAGCAGTCTCAGATTGTGAGAGGCATGTCCGACCGCTGGTTTAGGCCTGATCCCTAAACTGGCCACTGGACATTCCCCAAGAGGTCCCAGATTGGCGAGGGTGCAGGCTGAGGGACACCCCTTCTTCAGCGCAAAAATTTCATGCACCAGGCCTCTAGTGTTTTTATAATAGAGGGATCAGAGGTATCACTTGAGGGGGCAAATATATAATGAAAATTTTTGACAGGAAATAGAGATGGTTATTTAAGCTCATGGGAGCTTTATGTTCCCTCTAGAAAGCATAGCAATGTTTGTCTGTATGCAGAGCTGACCTCATCTCTTTAGAATCTAAAGTTTGCATAACGTTATCTTTCTCGGGTTGAACTAGGCTTGCTATTCTCTCCTCATTGGTCAAATCAGTCAACCATTCAAATGTCTACTGTATACAAAGGAGATTATGGCAATGATTCACGTCCTTTAATTTCAAGCTAATGGGACAAAAAGAAGCTACGGATAATAAAAACCACAATTAACATTTATTTACTGTGTTACGATTTGCAAAACACCCTTTATATCTCATTTAATCTTCACCATATATCTAAAAAGTGGGATTTTTGTAATTTCTCCTTTACAGCTAAAGACACTGAGCTTCAGAGCGGATCTGAGCCAGTCTGAGCCAGTCTCGAGTCATCTGGCTTTTCAACTGCAAAGCGAGGGCTTGAACCCATGTCACTGCTTCTTGCAATTCTTGGGACATGGTAGCTAAATAAATATTGATTTTCTTTCTCATTTCTCACTTGTTTTCTGTCTTCCTGCCTCACTCATGGCTCCCTTCCTTTCCCCTTCAAATGTCAGCTCACCAATTCCTCCTCATGGAAATAAATCATATATATGTGAAACATCAGTAGTATCACATAAGTAAGTTTTAACAATAATTAATTGAATAAAAGTGTGTGAAACAAATATATGTGTGTGTGTGTGTGTGTGTGTATGTATGTGTATATATATATATGTATATATATATATACACACACATATATATATATGTAACCCTTAAACAACAAATATTAGTTGAGTGAATGCATAGTGAATAAATGAGTAAGTCGATAAACGAAAGCTGTGGAGAAACTAAGCGAGGTGAGTTTTGGCAGCCCAGGAGAAGTGACTGCGGGGAGTATCTGGAAGACTTTCTGGCCTTCCCGCTCTATGAGTGCAGGCCTAATCACTGTCTAATAAGGATCCTATGTCCTTTTCCCTTTTCTCAGCTATTTACTCAAAGACAGCTTTGAAAAGAAAGCTTCTAATTAAAAACTGAGTAGCTTCCCTGTTTTGGTTATGGGGGCGGTCCTGAAAATTAGGCAAGATCTACATAATTAGGAAATGGTCATTTAAAAAATATATATTTATTTATTTCAGAGAGGAAGGGGGTGTAGAGAGAGAGAGAGAGAGAGAGAGAGAGAGAGGCTAATGATGAGAGAGAATCATTGATGAACTGCCTTCTGCCTGTCCTACACTGGGGATTGAGCCCTGACCAGGAATCAAACGCTGACCTCCTGGTTCATACTCAACCACTGAACCACACCAGCCTGGCAGGAAATGGTCATTCTTTTTTTTAATATATATTTTATTGATTTTTTTACAGAGAGGAAGGGAGAGAGATAGAAAGTCAGAAACATAGATGAGAGAGACATTGATCAGCCGCCTCCTGCACGCCCCACAGTGGAGATGTGCCCATAAGCAAGGTACATGCCCCCACACTGAATCGAACCTGGGACCTTTCAGTCCACAGGCTGACGCTCCATCCACTGAGCCAAACCGGTCTCAGCAAATGGTCCTTCTTGATGTGGCTCCTTCACTCTGCCATGCGCTTCACTCTGTATGGAGCCAGGCAGGCAGAGCTTGCTGCCGCCGCTGCCACTGTATCGGGCTGGGAGAAGTCCAGTCTCATCTCGGGCTTGGGAAGTGTGACCAGGAAGCTTGGTTCTTTGGCACCATTACCCTGTCTCCCTGGAGACAGGGCGTGGAAGGGGAGGACCACGCTGTGGCTGGGCCTGGGGCAGGAGCCTGGTGAGAGTTTTGTGTAGACATGGAGAGCGCAGAGAAGTATGTCCAAGTCAGATGGGCAAGACGGTCACGTGTGCCACATTACAGCCAACAGCACACAACAACGAAGGCAGGTAAGGATAAAAGGGCAGGGACTGGAGTTCACGGCTCAGCCACCAATCCTCTCCTGTGTAGAATCTAAACAGTCACTTGTGCGTGATGAGCCGTGCTTTCCTTGTCTGTTCAAAGAGGATATTGGCATGTTGCATTATCTCTATTGCATAAGATAAAACAATGCATACTTGCTCACCAGCAAAACCCTAAATGTAAGGAAAATCAGAGTCCTACCAGCAGAACTGGGGAAAGATCCTGTGCAGGCAAAACTAAGAGGTGACACCAGGGGAGCTGACACTGTGCATCTGTGATACATGTCCCTTATTTATTTATTTATTTATTTATTTATTTATTTATTTATATTTTATTGATTTTTTTAGAGAGGAAGGGAGAGAGGTAGAAAGTCAGAAACATCGATGAGAGAGAGACATCGATCAGCCACCTCCTGCACGCCCCATAGGGAGATGTGCCCACAAGCAAGGTACATGCCCCCAACCGGAATGGAACCTGGGACCTTTCAGTCCGCAAGCCCACGCTCTATCCACTGAGCCAAACCGGTCTCAGCTGTCCCTTATTTTTAAAGTAAGAGTGGTGTGCTGGCAAATGTTTTACAACTGGCTCCTCTTCCTTCATCCCTACCATCACAGACAGACACACAGACACACACACACAGACAGACACACACACACACACCCACACACTTTTTTATAATATAAAGAATATGTAGCACTAAACTTACTACTACTAGTATTCTATACCAGTGGTTGGCAAACTCATTAGTCAACAGAGCGGCAAAACACGACTCACGAGCCACATGAGGCTTGCGAGCCGCAGTTTGCCGACCACTGTTTTATACAATGCTCTTTACTGGAATTTCATATAGCAGATTGATTCTCATAAAATATTTTCATTGATTTTTGTCCAATTCTTATACCCGTAGCCAACCTATGACGGCAGTTGATGGATGAGGATAGTCACAGCAGTCATGTTTATGTTAATGGCTATGATGATCGAGAAACAATGAGGATTTATGCTGGAACTTCACGTATCCTTCAGTGCCACGAAGGAGTTCTCTGCTGAACCAGGCGATAGCCTTTAAATACTACAATTATCTTCTCACCTATAATGGCCCCTGACATGACACACTTTTAAGTTTCATCTGTTTTAGTAACATTTTCAAAGAAGATATTGGTATGTTGCATTATCTCTATTGTGTAAGATAAAACAATGCATACGTGTTCACCAACAATACCCAAAATGTAAGGAAAAGCAGTGTCTTACCAGTAGAACTGGGGAAAGATCTACCATGTTCTGCTTGCCTGAGCGGTGCCCCCCATACTTCTATGTTGAAGCCTTACCCCCCAATGTGTCTGAATGTGGAGACAGGATTTATTGAGAAGGAATGAAGGTCATAAGGGCGAGGCCCGGAAACAATAGGACTAGAACTTGTTCTCTCCCCACCGTGTGAAAACACACTGAGAGGGTGTCAGTCTGTAAACCAGGAAGAAAGTTCTCACTGGAAACGGAACCCTGCTGGATCTTAATATGGAAATTTCCAGCCTCCAGAACGCTGAGAAGATGGATTTCTTTTTTTAAGCCACCCAGCCTATGTTATTTGGTTAAGCCTGCCACTCAAGGGATAGTAATCTGTGAATCACTTGAGCAGATTTTTTTCTATACTAGGACAAATCTTTTACTTTTCAAAAACATGTTGTTAAGGAGAAAATTAAACCATTGGTGTGTTACCCACCTCGCGTTTTGTCTTATAGAAGGAGTCCAGATCGATGAAAACCCTGCTTCTCAGATGGGCAGTGGGGTGTCCTCAGTGCACACAGAATAGACACCCCAAGTTTATTCTACGTAAAACCATTTTCAAATGACTTTCTCTTACAACCACCAAAGACTCACTCCAGGGCAGAGTGCTTACTTGCACTGATTTTTCTTTTGAATATATTTTATTAATTTTTTACAGAGAGAAAGGGAGAGAGATAGAAAGGCAGAAACATCAATGAGAGAGAGACATCAATCAGCCTCCTCCTGCACGCCCCTCAGTGGAGATGTGTCTGCAAGCAAGGTACATGCCCCCAACCGGAATCGAACCTGGGACCTTTCAGTCCGCAGGCCGACGCTCTATCCACTGAGCCAAACCGGTCTCGGCATGCATTGATTTTTTCAGCTAAACCAGGAGTGTTCAAAGGTATTTTGAAGTTGTTCCTTCTAAAATTCTCCACCCTCAATCCCCCATCTACTCTGACATGTTCACATCTTCACTCTTCTGTGCCATTTTGGTTTCTGTTTTAGGGGATCTTTTGAAGCTTAGTATGTTAAAGACTCAATTTCTGCCTTTTAGGGTGCTAACGGTGCCATTTAGTTTGCATTTGGATTCCTTCTCCTCGCACTAGGCCAGCCTCCCACGGTGATGTTCCCGCACGTACAGACCTGCTCCCTGCCGCCTCCCTGCAGCCACAGAGCATCCTTATCATTCAACCCTTACACCTGTGCACGGTAGTGCTGCCCCCCCACCTGAAACTGGTCCTCGTTTGCCCACCTCGGGGCTCGATGCCGTCCTAACTAAACACAGACATTTTCTGCATGGCTGGTGCTCTCTAGTCCCCATGACAGTCATTCATGTAATTCAAATGAACGCATGTGAATACAGGCCCCCGCTTCACATGACTTCCCAGTCCTCGTATCGGGGACCGCGAGAGGGAGGGTCACAGCGGCTGGAGGAATGAAGAGAGGAAGCTGCAGCATTGCTCCAGATGCTCCCCTCTCTGCAGATCGCTCAGCTTAGAGCGGGCTTGAAAGGCATTCGAATTCTTCCATGATTACAGATACCTGCCAGCGACTTAACTTCCCCGTCTGCCTGCGACAGCCAGCACCGGCGACACCCTTATCCTCCCTCTCATCACACCGGCGACGATTTTATATTGATTTTTGTTCATGGTTGAGAGAACGGAGTTTAACGGCCGGACTTATCTCTGCCCCGGGATTGCTAGGCTATTTGGATTGGAAGTCACAGGAGCAGAAAATCTTGGTTATGTTTTAGAAAAGTTTGGTTAGCTCTCAAGCATGACACTCAGCGGGTAAATCAAAAAATCATCTTGCATCCGAAGGTTACTCATGTAATAATTAAGATGACTCGTTTCCAGCTCACCCTTCCTGACAAATGTTTCTTTAAAGAGACACTGCTGCCTCAGAGAAAACTTGCAAAAAAAAAAAACAACAAAAAAAAACGTGACATCTCAGCAGAAACCGTTTCCGTACAGGATGTTTTCCAAAGATTTTTTTTTTCTCCTGAGTAATCACTGGCATTTCCCCCTCCCCTCCCCTTTTTTTTTTTCTATAGTCTTTGCACAACCTCCTGTTACTTCATGCTTGTTATTTTTGTGCTCTTAGTAAAGTTGCATTTGGAGAACAATTTCTAAAGCCCCAGTGTATGGAAAATTGGGTTTAAAAATCAGCCAGTCCTTCTGATTTGAATACTGATGAGGCTGAAGCACACTCATCAATAAACATAGAGTCACGGCGGCCTGGGGAAGGGCAAGGAGCTCGCGATGGGTGTGGATTATGTGGGGGAAATAGCTCTGCCTTGTGACTCCAGCGTCTGCTCACATTCAGGTTCCCAAAAGGCAAAGGGCGTGAAACGGCTGCCTCACCTGCCAGCGCAGCACTGGGCCCGGCCTCTGTGTGAGCCAGGAAGCCAGGCAGCATGGTAATACGTATCGGCAGTCCTTTCCCTAGAACATGGGTTCCTTTCCCCTCCCGGATGGCTGTTCAGGGGTTTCGGGAGTGGATCTGCATCCTGGACATGCACTTTAGGGAAATAATCAATCGCCATTCCTCAGGCTTGCTCTGGTTCTATTGCACACATTTAAAAACAGAAAAAAAAAACACACACAAATGTACTAATTTGCCTTCCAAAGAATAGCACGGTTTCATGCAGTACGACGAGATATTGATCTCCGAACAGGCTGGTGGAGGGCCGCTGCTAGGAATGCAAGGCCATTCGTGTGATTGCTGCAAGAGCGGCTGTTTGGGCGCCCAGGGAAAGAGCGAGGGAATGACTCACCACCCCCATTTCAGCCTCCACGGGGGGACCCGGTTGGCACCCTTGCCTGGTGTGTCCCACTGGGCTCCGCCGGTTCGCTGACCTGCAAACCCAGTTCCCAGCTGCGTGCGGGGCTGGATGCCAGGCCTGAAGGAAGATGCAGTGAGGCGGGCCAGAATGGGCAGCTCAGTCTGCTCTGTTGCCAGCCAACACCGTGCGGCTGACGGATGCCCAGGGTCCATGTGCGGGTGACACTACATTTGTGCAGAGGGGATGACCTGTGGCAATATTTGTGCATGCTGGGGGCTGCTCTTCCACTCAGGCCTCCTCCCCCACCCCAATTCACCCCGCTCCTCCCTCTCTGTCCCAGGTCTCCAGGCTGCGAGTCTTACCCTCTGCAGGCAAGCTCAGACTCAGCAGAGATTGTTCTTAAAGAACCCTCACACAGGGCAGAGGTTTCAGTACTAGTGTGAAACCAAAGAAAAATAAAATGGTGAGGGGAGAGGGGAAGGGGTAGGAGGGAGATGGAAAGACAGACAAAAAGGGTGAGAAGCTCCTTTATGAGAAGTCCCCAGATACAGCTGCACTGACACGCACCTGCGAGATCCAGGGCGGGTTCATAAGCTCTGACACCTGGCGGCTCCATCTCATTCTTTCTGCTGCCGTACAAAGGACCCCCCAGACCCGTCTTATGGATAATCCTGTTGGCACAGCTGCTGGGCTCGCCCGGGGTGCGACCCAGCGCTCCGCACGCGGCCCTGCCAGGTGCAGGGGCCACTGGCAGGAGCGACCGCACCAGCTGCGGGGTCTGGGCAGTGCTGTCCGCACAGGGGTTTGGGTGCCACTTCGGAACCGGGGTCCTGGTGCTCCATTCAGAGTTGACAGCACGTACTAGATTGCAAGGTGGGAAATGTCCCCGAACGCAGGTGCTGGGGAAACTCTGCTTCCATCCTACACAGCTTTTTGTCCTCCTTCTCACCCAGGAAATATCTCCAGGGACGAGAATGAAATGGGTCTTCCGGGTTCAGGAAGGGAGAGGGGCGAGGGTCTTTTCCTGATAGGCATGGTGGCCATGCAGGAGGTGAGGTTGTACTGCAGCGGTTCTCAACCTGTGGGTCATGACCTGTTTTCTGATGGTCTCAGGCTCCACAGCAGTGACCCACAGGTGGAGAACCACTAGCAGGGTCGCCTGAGACCATCAGAAAACACAGATATGTACATTACGATTCACCACAACGTGAGGAACTGTATTAAATGGCCGCGGCATTTGAAAAGTTGAGAACCACTGTTTTACTGTAACGCATCCCCAGGAGGGCATTGGCTTACTTGTAAAATGGAAGCATCTTCTAGGGGCTGAGGGTATCACTGAGGTTTTAGGAAACAGCAGATTATATTTGATTTACAAAAATAAAAAACATCACTTATTAAGGAGTGGCAGGGTATATGACATAGTGCTTGCTCCTAGAGCAGCGGTTCTCAACCTATGGGTCACAACCCCTTTGGGGGTCCATCAACCCCATCATAGGGGTCACCTAAGACCATCAGAAAACACAGATATTTACATTATGATTCACTAATAGTAGCAGAATTACTGTTAGGAAGTAGCAAAGAAAATAATTTTATGGTTGGGGGTCACCACCACATGAGGAACTGTATTAAAGATGTCCTGGCATTAGGAAGGTTGAGAACCACTGTCCTAGAGAGGGATCTTAATATTGATTCCTGTTTCTGTTTCCTAATGGAAATCGCCGCAGTGAAATGCAGTAAATATTGACGGAGAGAAAAACTAATATTAGAGACGTCATTATAGCTAAAGGGTACTTTGATAATACATTAGTGATCACACCTAGACATCAACAGCAGACAGAGGCCTTGCGATGGAGATGGAGAGCAGCCACCGGCAGATTATGGCTACCAGTGACTCCAGCTGTGGCCCTGGGGGCTGGGACTCCTCTGGATCTTTACCACTGAAACTTCCTCCCCTGTGGCTTTTGTCTCAGAAACGTGGTGCTTCCGCACAGAAGTACGCAGGCATTTATTTATATCATCTGCAGAAGTGTGCGCTGCAGGTGGCGGGTAAAGGGGATTCTAGAAACGGAAGCATGATGCGCTACCTGTGCGGGTGGGGAGGAGCCAGCCCTGTTCCTTCTTGCCTGGGTACTGGCGGTGCAACCGAGGGCAGCTTTGCACCATCTGTGGTTGATTGACGCATCTGTAGAATGGAAAGAACCACATATGCCTCACCACATATGCAGTTTAAATAAGGTGACGTGAGAAAAGGCCTTTGGAAAGTTATAAAGCCTTTTGTAAATGACTGGGACCCTTGGGTAAAAACTCCCAGCATGAAGATTATGCCCAATGTGCCAGTCTAGCACTGGGTGGGCAATATGAAAACAGACACTTGTCTTAGTCTCGTAGCAAAGGCAAAGAAGTGCTAACGGTAAGGTGCTTTGAACCGTTCATAGATCCTGGAGTAACAGGGACGGTTTGCTGAGGTCTGGGGTATTGGTCCTTAAAGAAAGCATAGAATTTCATTGGGCAGCTAATGAAGGTGAGAAGGGGCAGGGAACTGGAACATTCGTTCAAGTTTAGGAATCTGGGGTGCCCTCGATTATGAAATCTTTCCCAAGCCTCTGGTAAAATGGACCCCTTCCAATTTAATACACAGTGCAAGATTTTATAATAGCACTTATGCCATATTTTAGAACTTAAATATTTACATATCTTTGGTGCACCCTGCTGAATCGAACTCCTGAAAGTTGATGGGTATGATTTATTTTTAAGCAGCAAATTCCTACTACAATGCTGGCATGAGGTGGTTACCTACTGTGTATTTATTGGATAAATTAATAAGTGAATTCAAAGGGGTGAGGGCCTAAGAATCCAGGTGTGAGATGGACACATTTATGAAGCTGCAGTGCAGCTAGTCTCATTTATGGGCTGCTCAGGCTGGGGAAAACAGAAAGCGAGGGAGGAATAAGGTTTAAAAAGAGGATAGGGCACATCTTTATAATTTTCAGCAATAAAGATACATTTTAAAAATCTTAGGAATTTCGTAGAAAAAAATCATTGCAATTTTAAATTACAATTCTTTCATTAATAATGAGTTAATGTATCTGAACATTTCTCCCTATCTTATTTAGACATTTGCATTTCCAATTTTAAAATAATTTATTCAGATCCTCTGCCCATTAATGCATTGGTTTTTAGTGTTTTTCTTGTCAATTTGCATTTATTATAATTTTAAGATATTAAAATTATAATAGCCTATATAATAAAATGGTAATATGCCAATTGACCATAACTCCAACACACAAGATGCCTCCCCTCATGTGGTGAAAGATGGCCACCACAAGATGTCTGGCAGGGGAGAGCAGTTGTCGGGGATCAGGCCAGCAGGGGAGGGAAGTTGGGAGGGACCGGCCCTACAAGGGAGGGCAGTTAGGGAGGATCAGGTCTGCAGGAGAGGGCAATTAGGAGAAACCAGGCCTGCAGGGGAGGGCAGTTGAGGGAAACCAGGCCTGTAGGGGAGAGCAGTTGCAGGTGATAAGGCCTGCAGGGGAGAGAAGTTAGGGGCAACCAGGCCTGCAGGGGAGGGCAGTTGAGTGGGTGGGACCAGGCCTGCAGAGGAGGACATTTGGGGGCAATTGCGGCAGCAGGGGAGCTGTTAGGCATCAATCAGCTGGCAGGGTAATGGGTAGGGGGTGATCAGGCTGACAGGGAGGTGAGTGGTTGAGAGCCAGTCCTGGATTGTGAGGGATCTCAGATTGGAGAGGGTACAGGCTCGGCTGAGGGACACCGCCTCCCCTCCCCCGTGCAGGAATTTTGTGCACTGGCTTCTAGTTTTCCAATATTGTTTAATATATGTGGAATTACACATAATTTCCTTTAATTCTTTTTTTAAAATGCAAAGGATCTAATGATTTTTCAGAAATCTTTTCACTTTCTATTTCTTCTTTTTCATGTATCAATATTTCAGCTAAATGTAGTAGGATCTCCTAGGTAACCTAACCTGGGAATCTGAGGTGGTTGAGTCTTAGAACATATCATTAACATTTAGAAAATGTTCTACTCTCCAGAAATTTGATTAATATCAGAGATACTTTGAATGTAGAATTGAGGAAACTTAGTGACTGTTTAGTTCTCAGATGTAAGAGAAAGAAGCTTCCCCTGGCCCGGCTGTAGTTTCCAACTTGGGAAATTGGGTAGTTTTTTTATTTTCCCTAAATCTTTGTGTGGGAACCTCTTTCCACGTCCCACGTGGTTCAGGGTTCCCTGTTCAGGGTTCAGGTTCTGAAGGAGGCCGCATGCAAACGAAATGAGAGACTAGAAAACATTAATTTGGCGATATTGGGGAGCTACCTGGGAGCCTTCCTCTAGTGGAAAGGACTGCCACTTGCTCTGGCCTTTTTCTCCCTTTTATTAAGGCTTTGGGACACACCCCTAGCCTTTAGGCAGGAAATAACAAAAACAGAAATTAACATGAAACAAACAGGTAGAGGCTGCTTCAGCCAACAATGTTTCAACTAAACAGTGAATGATTAGCTCTGACCTTTCAGAGAAGTTAAGGTTGACCAGCCTTCTGGCCTCCTGTTTACATCCATTTAGTAAGAACAATGTTTGGTTTCCAACACTTTGTTGTTGTTACTGTGGTCTCATGCTATATTACGTAAGGAATAGAAATGGTTGCGTTTAGGAGAGAGAGAACACTGCAGTGGCAAAAGCTATCTGGCAAGTAGGGAGAAACCTCAGAGAGGCATCATTTCAGGTGGGCCCAGGAAGCCTTTAAGCATCCATTATTTCTTTTCTTCTTCTTTATAATAGATTTTATTGATTTTTTTACAGAGAGGGAGGGAGAGGGAGAGAGAGTTAGAAACATCGATGAGAGAGAGACACCGATCAGCCGCCTCCTGCACGCCCCCTACTGGGTATGTGCCCGCAACCAGGACACATGCCTTTGACCGGAATCGAACCTGGGACCCTTCAGTCCACAGGCCGATACTCTATCCACTGAGCCAAACTGGTTTCGGCAAGAATCCGTTATTTCTGGGCCTGCTGTGACTCTCAGGTGTCGCCTATGACTGTCTCCTCCCCTCGGCAACAATGGAGGCACTCCCCGTGGGCTCCCGGTTTCTGGCTGCTCCTGAGTCTGCCCACGCATGTAAAATTCTCCCACGTACATTTGATCTTAAAAATGGGAAGACTCTCCCTTCATGTGCTCATATCTGGAGACTTGCATTTAATCTTCTCCAGGAAGCTCAAAAGAGGATAGATCAGACCTACCCTAGGATGTGGATGGTCTTTAATCAAATGAATTGCTCCCTATTTTTGAAAAACAGGGGGAATTCCTGAAACACCCCAGGAATTACCCTGATGCTGCAAGGAATTTTCTTGTATTCTCCTCCTGCACTTTTAGCCGGCTCCCCATTTGTTAGTAGAAGGCCTTGGCTGTCTAGCTTCAATGCTAAGGGACTATCTGAGAACATGCAGGAGCAGGAAATGTGACCTTGCTTACATGCTAGATGACTAACATCCTTCAGCCGTTTTCCTTTTGTTTTTGTTTTAAATATATTTTATTGATCTTTCACAGAGAGGAAGGGAAAGGGACAGAAAGATAGAAACATCCATGAGAGAGAGACATTGACCAGCCGCCTCCCGCACGCCCCCTACTGGGGATGTGCCTGCAACCAGGATAGATGCTCTTGAAGGGAATCAAACCTGGGCCCTTTCAGTCCGCAGGCCAAAGCTCCATCCACTGAGCCAAACTGGTTTCAGTCCTTCAGCTATTTTCATAGCTTCCAGTCAGTACATTCTAGGCAGAAGCTTTAGATCCATGGACCGGCATACCTCAGACAGGCAGAACACATGTATTCTGTTTCATAACAACACAGTGTCCTTAAAAGGTGGCCTTGGAAGGATGGAGGGAGGCATCGAGTTGAAGAGCTATTTCTTGCTTCCCTTAAATGCAATGCTAATATTCTTCTCCAAACTTTCTATATAAAGGTCACAGTGTACTCCCCCCCAACTTTTTTTCTTTTCTTTCTCTGAGAATGAGGATTTTCCAGGATAAGCTTTAACTGGTGCAACAGACTTCAAGCTTCTCATTTGCATTATGTTATGCTCTTTCATCGTTCCATGAACAATAACCTCCCACTTCTCCACAGGCTGATGGGATAATTAGCTCTGCTGAGGAGATGAAAACCGAAATGTAGAGTTGTTTTTTTGTTTTATTTTTTAAAGCACAGGGTTCAATGGAAAAGCTTCCAGCAGTGCAGGCAGTGAAGTCTTAGGCCTTTTAGATTATACCCTGGAATAAAAGGTCTTCCGCTGAGGAGGGCCACGTACAGTCCATGTGATCGATATTTTTAGACTTCAAATAAAATCCTTTCATCATACAGCTGTCTCCCCCGGGGTTTCCTGGTAGTGATGCCAGGAGAGAGACACCTCTACCAGGCTTGGCTCTGCCTTTGCCTGCCATTGGAGTCATGTCAGGAAGGGTAGACCTCTTTTTCTTCAACATCATGTCTGATGTTGCCTACATTTCCTTGTCTTGGTAGATGGGGGAAGACCACCCCTTGAGAGAGAAATTTGGCCCCATCATCTTATTTCCGTCCTGGCTTTTCCTTGGCCGCCCCCTGTTGGTGGCACATTTGAGAGCTGTAGCATGCAGTTCAGTTTCCTCACAGTGTCATGTGAAAGCCACATTCAAAAGGACGGTGGTGGGAGCAGAGAGAAAAATCTGGAATCTTTTGATGTCCTGCCTAGAGATACTGTCTCTGTGAATGCACCGCTGGTTAAAGGACCGTTCCATTTAGCTTTTGCCTCTGAGACTCCTTAAGACCTGGAGATGAGACCTCTGTCTGGCACCCATACTTTCCCAGAGTCTGCTGGTTGGTAAGGAGAACCCACCCTTTGTTTCTCTGAACACTTCTCACAGGGTTAGAAAAAGTGACGATCATCCCCTGGTATAATTTTATTAGTGTTCACAGGAGAGTCTAGGCCACCCTCAGAAAGCCCAATGCCAAGTTCTGAGGGATTGTGCTGTAGATGAACTTCGGGGGCTGAAGGTTTGTTTCCGAGTGACTGGCTCATGGGGGGATTCTAACGGGAGCATCTGTAATCCTTACCGCCGTGTTTTCTGCGGGAAATGCCATCATCTTAACGGATGTTGCTCATAGTTGTGGAAATGTCTAGGCGTTTTTTGAATTGCACGGAGCCCCATGCTCTGTAGCCGTGAAATGTGCAGTGAGTGTTGGGGGCAGCAGGTTTTCCATGCTGGTCCTCTTTATTTCCTACCCCCCCCCCCGCCCTACTTCCACTGTCAGCTTGACACCCCTAAGCACCTACTGGGACTCCCCGAGGGGTTGAAGAGGTGTACAGGTGGCTGATGTGACAATACGTCATTTTAGTGTGTGGGGGGGAAGGGTCTTCAATACTTGACTGTTCCTGTTTTCTAGAATGAATTTAATCTGCTGTGTAGGGATTTCAGTTAGAACAGGTGAAGCTGTGTGACAAAGAGACCCTCATTTTTCATTTCTCCTGGTAGTTCTGACAATGTTTGTTTGTAGGTTATAGCTGTTTCTTATCCCTTTTTATGTATTTCTTTCTCTCTTTTTTAAGTTGTTTTTATTAGATTAATTAACTATTTTTTCTCTTTTTTTATCTACCCATTTAGAAATCATGTACTCTATTTCTATTCTTTTTTTTGTGTTGACAATATGCATGCTTCACTTATCAAAGTTTAAATTTCCCACTTCTTTTGCACACTTAAACAGCACAAGAGATCTTAGACACTTAACCCTATTCACCCTGTATGGTTTGTGTGATTGTATACTTTAATGGCTTTGTTTATTCTATAACACATCATTAACATAATTTTGAATAGGTAACATCTATTTCACTGTGATACTAGCTTCCTATGTTCTTCAGTCTTCTTAGAACGCAGGCTATCTTTCTGGAAGCAGTTGCCTTGCTCCTGAAATGTATTCTTCCAAATGGTTTTAGTGAAGAACAGTTGAGCATAAATATCCTGGGTTTCTGTTTTCATAAAAATGTGCCACTTTGCCTCTTGCTATTTTTGCTAGATATACCATTCTATCATTTTCTCTCAGCATCCTGAATGCATCAGTCTAAGTTTAAGGCTTCCAGGAAGCCGGGTGTCAGTGTTGTTGCTTCTTTGAAGACAGTTAGTCTTCTCTCTCTGCCTTCTTGTCAAGTCGTTTCCTTGTTCTGGTCTTCAGTAGGTTTATAATAATATATGTAGGTATAGTTTTGCTGGGCTTTTTGGATCTGTTAAATTGAGTGTTTCAATGGTTCTGGATAATTTTCAACCACCATCCCATTAAATATTACCTTATCTACCTATGTCTCAGTTTTGAATTCCAAACAGATGCATTAATGCTTTTTTTACCTTAATGAATTATGTCTCTTAACCTTTTTAGTTTCTCATCTCTTTCTTTTTATGCTACCTCATAATCTTGGTGATTTCTTCATATCTATTTTGTAATTCACAAGTTCTCTCCTCACTTACGTGTTATTAAATCTATACATTGTGTTTTGAAATTTCATCTCTAGAAAGTTTATTTGGTTTGTTTTAAATATGTTTTATCCACCTAACACATATATTCTGGCTTTAAAATGTTTCTTTAAACATCTTAGACATAATTATTTCAGTGTCCATGTCTGAAAATGTCCTCCTTATCTGAAGTCCTTCTAAATTCTGTTTTATTTCCATTGTTTCTTGACCATGAGACCTATTTTCCTTTGTTTTTAGTTTGTTTGTGAGCAGACTATATTCTTCAAATGAAAGGATTTTCTTTTGAGAGGATTTTCATTTGTTTCTGTCAGACAACAGTTGATAATGTCTAATTACTAGAGGCCCAGTGCACAAATTCATGCCCCGGTGGGGTCCCTCAGCCTGGCCTGTGGGATTGGGCCAAAACCGACTCTCCCACATCCCCCGAGGGGTCCCAGATTGCAATATGGTGCAGGTCAGGCCAAGGGACTCCACCAGTGCATGATCAGGGCTGGGGAAGGATGTTGAGGTTGGTCAGCTGAGGAAGGACCGTGGGAGGGCTCCAGGGCATGTCTGGCCCATCTCACTCGGTCCCAATTGACCAGACCACAGCAGCAAACTGACCTACTGGCCAGAGCATCTGCCTCCTGGTAGTCAGTTCATGTCATAGCGAGCAGTTGAGCAGCCTTGGCATACCATTAGCATATTACTCTTTCATTGGTTGAAGGGATGATCGGACACTTAGCATATTAGGCTTTTATTATATAGGATCATACTTAACTTGAAACTTTTTCAAGTACTAAGGGGACGAAATTTCTCCTGTGGATATTGGTGAGAGGTGGCTTATGTTTCCAAATTTCCAGTGATCTTTCCCCTTTGTTCACCACTAACTTTGAGACACACACATTTCTTTGCAGAGCTCTGGAGTGTCAGGGGAGGGAGAGGTTGGGGCAGAGAGTGAATTTTGGTTTACTGTAACACTGAAGGTTCATCTCTTTGGAGTTACAACTTTTAATATACGAGAGACTATGAAAATTGAAGCGTAAATTTACCTGGTTAGGTAAATGATCTTGGATTGAAAGATAGCTTGAGAGCTCTGCTTACTTCTTTGGTTTCTAGTTTTCAATTATATATGTTTTTTGTTGATAATTTATTTTCTTTTGCCATTTATTGTTCCTTTTAAAAACATTTACAAATATTTATTATATCTAGGTTATTAATTATTTTCAGCTAGAAGTTGTTCCCGGTACTTAGTTTGTCATATTACCAGAAACAGATGTAAAGTCATATTTGAATCTGTACTATAGCAATTAAACTGGCCCTATTTATAACATATTGGCATTTGTTAATTTTATAGGTCAATATTTTCCTTATTATCTTGTGTTTTAGCTTATGTGGACACTTTCTATTTTTTTTTCTTTTTTTATTCCTATTTATCTTTAAGGCCTAGAAATTCTAACATTTAAATTTTCTACATGTGCATTTCTAATCTCCAGGACTATGTTGTAATACCTAAAAAATTAGTTTTTTTGTCTTTTTACTTCATTTTTTTCACTTGGCTAGTAAAAATAAAATGCTCAATTAACCTTTGATTTAATATATATTTGGCCAACTATTGTTTTCCATAGGATCATAATAGTATTATTTTAGCAGTATTTTTAAGCAATGATAACATTTACTTAAACAAGTTAGAAATACAGTATTTTTAAAGACCAAAGTAAAGTTCATTAGTTTCCTTAACAAAGATACTCTGAAATAGTTGAATAAAATCTCAGTTTGACAATCTCTAAAACCTTTTCATATGTAAACACTGGAATGTTAGATTTTACTTCACTATACGATTTTATAGAGCCATTAGATTTGTTAGAAAACCTGAAGGTCTGAGCTACTTAAACAGAACTTAGATGCTTGTTTTGCTAGCATACAACTTCTCAAAGGATGGTAATTAAAAACCTCATTCATCACTTAATGCCCAAAGTTCATTCATCATGAGTACTTTATGTAATTTAAAAAAACTTTATAAGAGATTCAAATTTCTGTAAGGCTCATTGTGATATGTCCATATGGTACATTTTGCAGCTAACAAAAGAGGAAGGGAAATAAACACCCTAATCTGTTTTATTCACTCATCTGCTCTCTTTATTTCATTCAGGAGGCTTTTTAACAGAAAGAGTTTCAGCATGAGACAAGCTGCAGAAATAACGTTGGGAATGCATTATCAGATGCAAATGTTGGAGAAGAGTGCGAGACTCAGCACTTCTTCCTGTTGTGCTTTGCGTATCTGAGTCTATGTTTCTACTAGGAAAGAGAGATTTTCCAATAGTATTTCCTGTAAGGGGAAAAAGCACACAGGACTTTTCTTTTTTGTAGTAGGAGACTCAGATTAAAAAACTAATTTAGGAGCGTTTGGAGGTAAACTCTCATAAAAAAATGATATAACTTAAGATATACTAAGCCAATTTTTGTTTTTTTGAAATGCTCACCCGAGGATATTTTCCCATTGACTTTAAGAGAGAGAGAGTAGAAGATAGAAGGGAAGACAGAGAGAAACATTGATGTGAGAGAAACACATCAATTAATTGCCTCTTGCATGAGCCCTGACCAGGTCCATAGGCTAATGCTCTATCCACAGAGCCAAACCAGCTAGGGCTACCAGTATACTCAGCCAATTTAATGAGCAGTTGGTCTAAACCAGAGTTGTTCAATGCAAATACACTTTAAGCTAGATATGCAATTTTAAATTGTCTAATAGTTAACGTAAACAAGAAACAAGTGAAGCTAACTTTTACACTACATTTTATTTCACCCAAAATATTCAAATATCAGTTCAGGATAGAAACTATACAAAATAATTGAGATATTTTACTTTCTTTTTTTTATATTGTCTTCAAACTATGTCATGTATTTTAATAATATATATACTTATATATTTAATATAAATAAAGTTGATACTGACATAATTTATTATTATTATTATTTTAAAAAGACATTTTATTGATTTTTAGAGAGGAAGAGAGAGGGAGAGATAGAAACATCAATGATGAGAGAGAATCATGGATCGGCTACCTTCTGCACGCAACCCAGGCATATGCCCTTGGCCAGAATCGAGATTCGGACCCTTCAATCTGCAAGCTGATGCTCTATCCATGGAGCCAAACCAGTTAAGGCGATACTTACATAATTTATATAAAGTTGCATAAACAAAGCAATTTTTGCAGTACTCTTGTCCTCAAGACCTAAAGTTCTATGCTAATTTTGGCAGGAGTCCCTCTAAATACTCACTCACCCAACAGTCTTAGCACATTTATGTCCTGGTGAAATCTACTCTGTGTGGAAGAAGGGTATTATTCAGAGTGGGAGGAGGAGGAAAGAGTGGAAAAATATTGATAGGACTCACCTTGCTTTCAACTCCCTTAGCACACCTCTGGTTTCCCACAGAGATACAGCATTTTCTGGGCCGGCCGTGTCTTCCAATACCCTCAGGTCTGGTTTAGCATCTGCTCTTGGCAGGTTCATCTTTTGATCTCTTGCCTGCCTTCTTCACGAGTCAATGGTACAGTAGTCAGTGGATTAGCAGAGGGTCTCTTATCATCCTGTTTTGGAACTGTGTTCTTCTACACTTTCCAGAAAATGTTGCTTCTCTTGAACTGTTTCCTGTCATGAAGCTCTTGATGAATTTCTCTGCTTCTGAAATGACCTCGATTTAGTTAGGACACCTAGAGCTTCTCATTCTTTTTCCCTTGCAGGAACTTCCGGCCTAGGAATGCTTGCATTCTTTATATAAACAGCCCCCATTAAGAGATTGTTACCCTATTCGTTGATTTAGTATCTGAATGGAACCTTCTTTTAAGGGAAATGGGTTCTTTAGGAAGTAAAGGAGACTGAGAAGGCGAGCTGTCTTCTAGTATAGCAAGGAGAGGAGCACTTTAGCGGAATAAAAGAACTCTGGAGCCCAGTGACTGAAGTGGATGCATCAGATACCTTAAAGGTAATCAAATGGCTTCTGAGACTCAGGAGGAGATGACTTCCAGAGAAAAGAATGCCCTTCACCGCCTGACTGATAAGGCGAAACTAGAACTTGTCAAAGGCATTGCCTACCCTGCAGTTTCTTGGGTGTCCATTGTGCTTCATTTCCATCTTTCCTGACATTGGAAAAGAGTACATTTAAGAACTAACATCTTATGGCAGGAAAGAGCCATTTCTCTTTTTCCTATGCACAGATTTAGGGATACATATATTCAGACACAGGTAAGTAGCTTTGAAAAGAATGTTTCATATCCTCCCTCGTGTCATTTATTTGCTTATTGTACAGATGTGTGGCTTCCGATACATATAACAGTGTTAACATTCATTTGAGCTCGGGAAGGAGAAGGATTATGTCTTCTTCATGTGAGTTGTAAGCTCAATACTCTGCTTATACTTGGATTATAATAGTATTTAATGATGATATTATGCTTGGATAAATGGATGATATTTTAATACTTTATAGAGTATAACAGGTATTTATCAGAAGCAGAAAACTTTTCCTTTTTCCATCAACAGTTTCTATACAAGTAAACAATTAGCATGATTTTTATATTGTTTTCCTCGAGGGAATTGTCTTTAGGTCTTGGTGAAGTCTTTAGCTGCATCTTGTCCACTGTGACATAGTCTATGGCACTGGAGTCTGACTGTTACAGTGTTTGCCAAGTAGGCACAAAGGTTAATTGAAAATCTGTAATAGCTACAATTCCATACAGCAAAATTCTCATAGCTATTTTCTTCATTTATAAAGGCTTGGACCTGTCTTGCCGTTAATGTCAAAAGCACAAATGATTCCTTTGAATGGGATTTTGGGGCTCGGGATCTGCAAGGGAAGAAAGTATTGATGCATGTGGATTGCTTTGCGGGAGGAATGCAATTTCTCTCACAGGCTTACCTCAAAATGCCTTCCTTACATCAGTCTAACACGTGTATTTGCTAACCGTGAAGAAAGGAATTAGTTGTAAAGCAGTTATGAATTTAACTGAGTCGTACACATTGAGATTTTTTTCCCCCTTGCAGATAACCAGTATTTAATTAGGACTTTCAGATGATGTTAGAAGACAAATATTATAATTTTGCCTTGGAGAACAATAGGTCTCAAGACAAAAATATATATATATATATATATATATATATATATATAGAGAGAGAGAGAGAGAGAGAGAGAGAGAGAGAGAGAGAGAGAGAGAGAGAGAACTAAACTCAGAGCCTATAAACCTTGAGCCTTAATGCTCTTGGTGATTCTCTCACTTAATACTCAGAGAATTGACCTTTTGGGCTGGGGCTGTCAATTGAGACTGGAAGGCTCTGATTTTGAGATTGATTGTTTACTGACATTTGATCTTCGCTCACTCACAGAACCCTGTCTGCTCTACTTTCTCATCAGTCAAAGATGATTCTTGCCACCTAGTCAGCTTGTAAAATGTTATTAAAGTACCTTTGGTTAATGTGGCATCAAAGAGCATTTTTGGTATCTTAAGCACAAGTACTACCTAACGGAAAGTCTCTATTGCTTTTATGTCATTGCTATTGCCTTTTTGTGCATGTAGGAAGAAGCATTCATGTGGCCTACACTTTCGTTTGCAGTTATTTGAAAAGCATATAAACAACTATGTTCTCCTTCTTTTGTATGAAATCACTGATATAAAATATAAAGTCAAGCAGAATTGCCAATTGTTCCATTTTTTATTTTTATTTTTTTAATTTAATGAATCTTTATTGTTCAGATTATTACAATTGTTCCTCTTTTTTCCCACATAGCTCCCCTCCTCCCGGTTCCCACCCCACCCTATGCCCTTAAACCCCCCTCCCCCCACTGCCCTCATCCATAGGTGTACGATTTTTGTCCAGTCTCTTCCCATACTCCCCACACCTCTTTCCCCCTGAGAATTGTCAGTCACTCCCTTTCTAAGCCCCTGATTCTATTATATTCACCAGTTTATTCTGTTCATCAGATTTTTTTATTCACTTGATTTTTAGATTCACTTATTGATAGACATGTATTTGTTGTTCATAATTTTTATCTTTACCTTTTTCTTCTTCCTCTTCTTAAAGAGTACCTTTCAGCATTTCATATAATACTGGTTTGGTGTTGAACTCTTTTAGCTTTTTTCTTATCTGTGAAGCTCTTTATCTGACCTTCAATTCTGAATGATAGCTTTGCTGGGTAGAGTCATCTTGGTTGTAGGTTCTTGCTATTCATCACTTTGAATATTTCATGCCACTCCCATCTGGCCTGCATAGTACCTGTTGAGAAATCAGCTGGCAGTCGTATGAGTGCTCCCTTATAGGTAGCTAACTGTTTTTCTCTTGCTGCTTTAATATTCTCTTTGTCTTTGCCCTTGGCATTTTAATTATAATGTGTCTTGGTGTGGTTCTCTTTGGATTCTTTTTGTTTGGGGTTCTGTGTGCTTTCTAGACTTGTAAGTCTATTTCTTTCTCCAGGTGGGGAAGTTTTCAGTCATTATTTCTTCAAATAGGTTTCAGTATCTTGCTCTCTCTCTTCTTCTGGCACCCCATAATTCAAATATTGGTGCTCTTGAAGTTGTTCCAGGGGCTCCTTACATTATCTTCATATTTTTGGATTCCTTTTTCTTTTTCCTTTTCTGGTTGGTTGTTTTCTACTTCTTTGTAATTCAAATCTTTGACTTGATTCTTGTGATCTTCTAGTCTGCTGTTAATCTCTGTATATTATTTTTTTATTTCAGTAAGTGTATGTTTAATTTCTAGTTGGTCCTTTTTCATATCTTCAAGGGTCTCGCTGAATTTATCGGCCTTTTCTAGAAAATTCTTGAAAAACCTTATAAACGTGGTTTTGAATTCTATATCCAGTCATTTGCTTTCCTTCATTTCTTTCATTTGTGATCTGTTTCATTGTCTCTGCATTTTGGCTGCTTCCTTGAGTTGATAGAGTGGCTTTGTGTGCTAGGTGTCCTATAGGACTCATGGCTCAGCCTTCCCAGTTATCTGATGTGGACACTCTGGATGCACCCCTTTGTGGGCTGTGTGCACAGGCTTGTTGTAGTTAAGCCTTGATTGTTGTTGGTATCAGTGGGAGGAATTGACCTCCAGGCCAATTGGCTGTGAGGATTAGTTGTGTCTACGCAGAGAGAACTTCTGTGCTGGAGAAACCTTTATGAAACAATACCTGGCAAAGACTCTGTGCTTAGTGTGGATGGGGCAGAGTCTCAGAGCAGAGCAGACAGCATTGGTTTCCCATCAGCCCTGCCCTAATAGGTCCCTGTGTCTCAGTGTCCCATGATAATTGCTGCAAGCACCTCTGAGAGAAAGCCACCCTCGAGTTCTGCCTGCTGCCAGACAGTCCATTTTCTCCCGGAATGAGTCTGGGTCCCCAAAGTCTTGCCTGGAACTGGAGTTCAGTGCAGTTGGGAGCTTTTGTCTCCCTCCCGCTTGAGAAAGCCAGCCTCATACTCAGTCACCTGCCCTCTCCACACACGCACCTTGGTACCTCTGCCTTCCGCAGTTCCTCTGAGTTTCAGTGTGCTTTCCTGACAGTCTAGTTTCACCCTGTATGAGTCTGGGTCTCCAGAGTCTCATCTGAAACTGGAGTTCAGTGCAGTTGGAGCTTTTGTCTCCTTCCCACTTGAGAAAGCCAGCCGTGCACTCAGTTGCTAATCATCTCTGCGTCTCAGTACCTCTGCCTCCTGAAGCTCCTCTGAGTGTCAGTGTGCTTTCCTCTTTCCTTCTAGTTGTAGAATTTCCACTCACCCAGCTTTCCTGCTGTTCTGGATGATGTCCATTTTGTCTTTTAGTTGCAGTTTTGAAATTGTAGCATGAGGCAGCAGTTTAGGTGTCTACCTATGACGCCAATTTGGTTTCTCTACCAGTTGTTCCATTTTTAAAATTAATTGCTTTTCTTATTCTATTACCAAAATTTGAAGTATATTTTCTTTATATAAAAACATCTAGTTAATTATGCTTTGTCAGTGTGGGCTCAGTGGTTAAGCGTTGACTTATGAACCAGGAGGTCACGGTTCCGTTCCCGCTCAGAGTATGTACCAGAGTTGTGGGCTCAATTCCCATTAGGCAGCATGCAGGAGGCAGCCGATCAGTGGTTCTCTCTCATCATTGATCTTCCTATCTCTCTTTGCCACTTCCTTCCTCTCTCTGAAATCTATAAAAATATATTTAAAAAAATCTAGTTCTTTCCTGTAATCATTTTGTATCTTAAAGCCTAACTTTACAGCAGAGGGACTGCCATATAAATATTTTAAGTCCTAAGTTCCCATCGTATACTAACACATGATTATTTTTCATAGTAGAAATATAAAAAGAATCTTTATTAATGAATATCTCGTCTTCCCCTGTTGCTATGATATAAAGGTGAAAGGTCTACATAGATGACATAATCACTCAGAGGGGAAAAAAAGGAAAAGCAAATAAAACATATCAGAATTAATCTCAAGAGTTCTCAAGACAGAGCCTCTGTCATTCATGTCACCTTGCAATTTAAAATATTGTAATGCTCTCGTGCTATTGCTGCCTATTTTGAGTGTTCCCTAAGATTTTTGGTTCTTTGTTACTGCTTTACTGCCGAGAATTGCTTTCTCCTGTGATACTAAGATGATTTTTCACTGTGCTTTTCCTTACAACTTCATAACTGCAGAATTTGTTCCCCTCAGCAGAAACTAGTTCCTTGTTATTTTCCCATCTTCGCTTATTTCCAATATACTAGTCAGCCAGGCACCCAGTAAAATGAAAGGGCCCGTTGGCGGCATTATGAGTGAGGTTTTCTAAGGGAAAATATTTCTTTTCTCATTTAAAAAAAAATGCTTTGTGAGATGAGGACATGAGGCAAGAAGCTCAAATTGGATTTTTTTAAAAAAATAAAAACATAGGAAAAGACACGACCTCAAAAACATGGGAGACTCAAATGACATCTTAGTTCTAAGGACCGAGTATACCTCTTTGAATTCAAAGAGTTCCTCGTTTTGAGACCATTTCAGCGTAGAGAACGGAAGGCACCATATGGAATAAGCTCTAAAACAGGCCCATGAACAGTTTGTAATGGGGTGGTTTGCAATGAATAGAACCTGTATTAAGCAGGACCCGGTTAATTGCAACTTTCCATTATTTATATTCAGTCTGTTTTTCTCTTTCAGAAGAATAACTAGGTGATGATACAATAAATGATGAAGGTAAAAATCCTTCTATTATTGGAGGAAAAGGAGGTTCCTAGCCTCTTACGGAAACACCTTCACAGACACACGCAGAAATAATGTGTAACCAGCTACCTGGGTATCCCTTGGCCCATCATGGGTTTACCTGCCAGGAGAAGAAGAGTTGTTTAGGATACCATGTTTTGCTTGTGGTTTTGATTGTATCCAGGAATCCTCTTAGGCCCCTGTTAGAAGCCGCTAGGATGGAAGTATGTTGTGATGGATGTCTGGGACTTCTATTGCAACCCATAGAGGCTGGTCTCAGTGGCACGGGCAAGCGCTTGCCTCATAGGAACTTGTTTTTGTGTTTATTGGAAACACTCAAGCACTGCGGGTTGCCTCTTAGTGATTTTGGTCAGAGGCGCAGTGTGGCCCTTCCTGTGTTTCCTGGGGGAGCTCAGATGAAGGCTGCGATACAACTTTAACGTTGAAGATGGCCTATAGATGCCGGTAGTCCCCGAAGGTACTTGCCCTGTGAAAGTCACACCTCACATGATGCTAAGCCTGGTATCAGAGCAGCAGTGACTCTGTGTGTCTGTGTTGGGAAGTCTATCCCAGGAACAGCTCCTGTGAGGCAGAGACCTCCACACAATATAAACCCCAGCATGTAAGAAAAAACTCTTTCCTGCATTTTCCTGGGACTCAAAGCTATCGGACATTGAAACTGGGACTCCATCATTTTTCTTTGGCTCTGGTGGGTTTATTTCTAGCCTACAGGGGCAGGATGTTTTTAAAGACAAGAAACAGGGGGTAGAGGTGGGGGAAGCAGATGCAGAGGCAAAGAAGCAATGAAAGGATGTCATGCTACAGTGGAAGGTGGGGAGGAGGGGCCTGTAGGAGATCAACCGAAGGACTTGTATGCATGTGTGTGTAGGCATGGCCAGTGGATACAGGGCAATGGGGGAAGGCAGGGAACAAATGAGGGCATGTACTGGGGGGTGGGGAGGGCAATAGGGGGGAAAATAATAATAAATAAATAAAAAATAAAAAATAAAAAAATAAAAAATAAATGAAAAAAAAGTAAAAGTACCTCCTCCATTTATTGTCTCCTTTGCAAAATAAACTCAGCCATTGTGCTTCGCATGCTGATGTGTCGAACATTTCAAATTATTTATCGTATGTGAGGCCTAAAGGATTCTCACCAAGGAGATGCCATCCGATGCTCACGATCCTTGGTGACAAGAAGAACTTTCTGGACGAGGGTACACGGTGTGGTCCTTCACCACCGAACAAGAATCGCACCGTTATGCTCTCTCGCTCACTGAAACCTGAAGGCTGTTTTTCCTCCCGGAGGGTCCAGGCTTGGTGTAAAGGTTCCCCATGGAGGCTGATCTTTCCAGAAATGAAATTGGAAGGCCAGGCATCGCTGGTGCAGACAGGCAGATTCCTGCCTGCGAACCAGCACAGCCTCGTGTGTTCTAAGGCTTGCAGCTTTCCTAATTAAAAGCGCCTGCCTGCTCTTCCGCACAGGTTCTGTAAGCCATCAAAAGACACTTCTGTGTTTATTTTCCTGCACTTGTGTTTTCCGTGCCATTTTTGGATATCGCCTTTAGCAAAGCAGGGATATGGGCTACTTAGCTAGAGCGCTGCTAAAGTGCTGATAGTGGTGGTGTCTGGTTCCTTCCCTAAATAAATGCCAAACATCTGCTGGGATATAGAAAGCGTCAAATGGACCGATGGTTTCCTGAGAGCATCGGCCTTTGGAAAGAAGGTAGATTGACTGGCTGGAAAGCCCGTGTAATTGAGGTTTTCAAAGGAACCGGAAATATTTAAGTTTAATTCAGGAGAGTTGCAGAGAATAAAATACAGTGGCACTTCGACATACGAGTTTAATTCATTCTTTAACCTTGAAGCATGGGAAACTATGAGATGCTCGAGTCGCAGTAAACTGGTGGGTTGTGTGCAGCCGGCCGATCCGCGCGATGACTCCTATCTCAAATGTTGCTCGTATTTCAAAGCAAAAATCACTCGCTCGTCGACTCGTATCTCAATAGTAGGAAATACGGTAAGAATATAGAAAGGAAAGTCTGAAATGGCCAGAGGGGAACTGAACAGGCCGAACAGCCCATGGAGACTCGGGCACCTGTCAGTGAGTTGAGCTATCTGGAGACTTGAGTCCTGGTTTTCTCACCCCATCCCTGTTCCCAGATGTCGCAGCCCAGATAGATTAAACAGCTTTGCCCAGATCACATGACGAGAAGATGATGGTTCTAGGATTTAAAGACAGGAAGTCGGAAACACTATCATCTCCAGCATCAAAAATGCCTTTGTTTATGTGTCCTGCACTCTATTTTCTCTATGTTAGGTATCAAATTCAAACACGATGACACTCTCATTCATGCCTCTTGCCACCACCAACATACATTAATTAGTGATTTGTATTTAAAACCACCTATTGGCCGAGACCAGTTTGGCTCAGTGGATAGAGCGTTGGCTTGCAGACTGAAAGGTCCCAGGTTCGATTCTGGTCGGGGGCATGTACCTTGCTTGTGGGCACATCTCCACTGTGGGCCGTGCAGGAGGCGGCTGATCGATGTCTCTCTCTCATCGATGTTTCTGACTTTCTCTCTCTCTCCTTTCCTCTCTGTAAAAAATCAATAAAATATATATTAAAAAAAATAAAGCCACCTATTGATCTTTAAGGGTGGGTGGGTATTGTGTCACCACGTTTCTGCCTTCTGTCCCACCTGCACCCTGGAGTGATGGCTTAGTGATGATGGGAACAGCTGACTCAACTTCCTGTAACACCTTCCCGAGGGTGATTAACCTGGAGCCTTGTTCTGAAGTTCAAACTAACGGCCTTCTTGTTCTCTTCTGTTTCGTGGCTGCCTCAGACCCAGCTGGGAGAAGAGAAAAAATATGACCAAAGGAAAATATGACCAGTGGGAGCAAGGATTTGAATATCTTAAAGAGAAGGAAAATCACCTTATTTGTAGGCAGAAGGGACTAAATGGATGGTGGGGACCAGCTCTGTTTGCCCGAGAGATGATGTTCATTTATTTAACAGTCTTTCTGCGTAAGGGTGTTATTTAGTTCGCCTTAGAGTCCCCCGAGTGCTCTTTCACCTTGTTAATCTATTTGATGATGTTGTTGACTTGGCAGGAAAAAGGTATTTGAACATGTTAATGTTCAAATTTTCTGGTTTGAAAAATAAACCGGCAGCACAAACTATGCCCCTCTGGGTTACTACATTGGTAAATCTCCTTATTTTGAAAGTCACATTATGTTCTTAATCAGTGCCCCTTGATCTCGCCCACTCCACACTTTTATGACAATATAAAGGTTGCTGTACACTAGATGCTAGAGAAGGGAATGATGTTTATTTGTTTCAGCAAGTCACTGTCATAAAATAAAAGTATATTAGAGGACATTGCTGTCAGTAATGGGAGAGTAGATTATCGGAACTATCCTGCAGCCCTCGCTGGTTTGGCTCAGTGGATAGAGGGCTGGCTTTTGGAATGAAGGGTTCTGGGTTCCACTCAAGGGCCCGTGCCCAGGTTGTAGGCTCAATCCTCAGTAGGAGGCATGCAGGAGGCAGCTGACCAATGATTCTCTCTCATCATTGATGTTTCTTTCAATCTATTCTTCCTCTCCGAAATAAATAAAAATATATTAAAAAAAAGAATTCTCTTGCAGATATCAGTGATAAATTCTAAACACAATTAAAACATATACACAATTATTTATAATGGTTTTTAGAGCCACTATAGGCAGGCAGAAAATGGCCATAAAAGTTAAGGACTTTTCCCTGGCCAGTATGCTAAGTGGTTAGAGTGTTCTCCCTCACACCAAAGGGTCACAGGTTTGATTCCTGGTCAAGGGCACATACCTGGGTTGCAGTTCATTCCCAGGCACATGCAGGAGGCAACCTCTCAATGTGTTTCTCACACCAACGTTTCTCTCTCTGTCTCTCTCCCCTCCCTTCCTCCTTTCCACTCTTATCTAAAAAAACAAACAAAAACAATGGAAAATATCCTTGGGTGAGGATTAAAAAAAAAAAGTCAGGTACTTTGAGTGAAGTGCATATTTATGATTTAGGTTATGCTCTTTTACATCAAATAGCACCAAATCCATATATTCTAAATATTTAGTTAAAAGGGAAGACTGTCTCGAGTGCTTTCTTGGTTGAAAAATCCAAAATGACTCCATGCTTACAAAATGGGCTGCAGCCTGATGCGATGATTTCTCTGGACCAAATCCTGGGAGGTCGTGAAGGAAAAGGGAGAGACTCTGGAGAAGATTGCAGCCGAGCAGAGGGAGAGACGCAGGACAGCCAGCGCCGCGCCAGTGGCTCCTCACATGGATAAAACCAGCAATTTTCCATCTCATTGAGGGGAGAAACAGGTAAGAGGTATTATCTTCACCTTTGTCACATCAGAAAGCCAAAATAGTGAGATATATGTACTCTCATCCAGGAAGCTGCTGGATGGTGTGTTTGGTGAAGGACAGATTGTGACTTTCAAAAGAGGGAAATTTACAAACGTAGTAACACAAAGGTAGTGACAGATGCAGAACCGCAGAGCCATGGGGTAGAGGAAAAAGCTTTTGAGCTGTTGCTTATTAAAAAACACACCACCGTGTGGGAAGTGAGAAACTTTTCATTCTGCACCAACACATTCATCCAAGGATATTTGTCTGTGTGATGGCGAAGGAAACATGATTTTTATGGTTCTTAAACTTTTCTACCCAAGTGCCTTCGTAGTGCCTAAAATCACACGTTTCCTCAGGAATCTGAGAGGAGAAATTAGAGGGAGAGAAGAGGTTTGGCAGAGGAAGAGAGTCTAGTCTATAATGGTCCTATGCAAATGGGAAGTTTCTGGAATTCTGTTTTATCTTTAAAACTGTATGTGAATAGCACCCACTCTTATTTGAAGAGTTTAACAATTATCCTTAATTAAAATTAACATGCCACATGTATCATGCCCATTTTTTTGGTTTTGGTGACCTAGCTTGGGGAACTAGATGACTACATACATTATCAGTGGCCTTGATTTTCTTGTTAATCTTTCCTAGCCTTTCAGAGGACCATACGTAATTAGGGTATGTGGAGCTTTCTCTGTTATTCCTGGCTGCACCCAACCCTGGACAGGTGATGGTGGTGGGTTATGGCGAGGGGGTTTGGAAGGGCAGGCAAGCCACAGAGAGCAAACATCTACTTTCCTTCCATTGCTTGTCTTCCACGTCTGTGTTGATGTCTAAGCAGCAACATGGGCAAGATGGCCAGTTAAGAAAGCATGGATAGCCAAGACCGGTTTGGCTCAGTGGATAGAGCGTCGGCTTGCGGACTGAAAGGTCCCAGGTTCGATTCCGGTCGGGGGCATGTACCTTGCCTGCGGGCACGTCTCCACTGTGGGGCGTGCAGGAGGTGGCTGATCGATGTCTCTCTCTCATTGATGTTTCTGACTTTCTATCTCTCTCCCTTCCTCTCTGTAAAAAATCAATAAAATATATTAAAAAAAGTATTTCCTCATTCATTAAAAAAAAAAGAAAGCATGAATATGTAACTTGGGATTTCTTGCTTTATGCTGATGCCAACCAACATATTTGGAAAGAGCTAGAGGTCAGTAGCCTCAGGATCCTCTTTCATAACAACGTAACCTCTCCTAATATGTTGTCTTCTTCTTTTTCATGACATCATTCGTTGAGACACAGATTCTTCCAGGTGTTCTTCCCAGATGATTCTCCAAGAGCTACGCTTATGTCAGCCATGATTACTCATTTGCATGTCTATTTTATTACTCTAAGGTGGGTGTCAGGTGTGATGCTGAAGCAGGAAAACCAGCAATGGCATATGCACAGAGCAGCTTGGCTGGGACTCATTTAAAAAGTGTGAATGATCTCCCTGCTCTCCCTTGCTTTTTCTTCTTATATTTTTCTTCTTTCTCTTTGCACTTCACTTCAAGGTCTACATAGGTTGCACAAATTTTCCTGAATTTGCTAATTTAACTTCCGTTTCTGTACTCTAACCTTGATTCTTTCTCCTTCTTATTCTAATATAATATATTTCCTTCTCTCATTAGCATTTCTGCACAACAGTCTTGCATGAGCTATGGGGGTAGTAATAATGATAATACCTTCTATTTGTAGGGCTTCGCAGGCAGAGTACATGCATGGATAATGGTAATAGCCAACATATATTGAGAGTTTGCGATATGCCACACACTCATTACATGTGTTAAATTAATGCTTAGAACTTTTTGAATTGATAATGATTACTGTCACATTTTGCAGATGAAGAAACTGTAACTCAACGAGCTTAGCAATTTGTGTGAGATCTCAGTTCCCATAGCAATAATTGTAGATCTGAAATTTGAACCCAAATCAGTTGGTTCAACATATTGTGCTAGGCTACCATCAACATAGATTATAAAATTATTATGATTGTGGTCATTTTGGTCTTTGCTTTGCTAGAATTTTTGAGACAAGCTCTTGATGTTTAAGTTTATTTTAATTTTCCTATAAGCTTCTTATTATAGTGAACCAATAGTTTAAAAATTATAAATCACCATCAGGACGTCTATTTATGTTAATAGTCAGTTAGACAAATGACCAGTTCAGTATTGACTTGAGTCTTCAAGAAAAGCATTTGTTCAGAGATTGATGATACCATTGAAAGTGCAATGATAGCATAACTGACTTTCAAAATAGAAAGAGATCTTGATAATAATAATAATAATAATAAATAATAATAACAACAACAACAGTAGTAGTAATAGTAATAATACTGCCAACTACCAGGTACACCAAGCTTTCTAATTCTAGGTCTTTTCTAAGATCATTATAGACATTATTTTATTAAATCTTCAGAATAACACTATGAGGTAGGCTATCATTTTGTACTATAATTATTTTACAAGTGAGAAAATAAACTTGTTATGGTTTGATTACTTTCCCAAGTGGTAATTGGCAACATTAAGATTCAAATGCTGCACAGTTTGTGTTATAAAGCTTGTTATTTATTCACATTTATGACACCCACAAATTTTTACAGATGATAAAATTCCTGTTTACTTTTCCAGATCCCACAGCTCATCAGAGTTGAGACCTACTTGAGGCTTCTTCCCATTATGGGTCACATTTTTTTTTTCGTGTTACCTTTTCTGTACAAAGTTTCAATTCCTACCATTTTCTCCTTCACCCATTCCTTCATGCAATGTAAAACCCAGGGTCAGGCTCATGCAGAGCACAAGATACAGCAAAGTCTACAAAGACAAATGTGCCTTCTAAGATCTTATAACCTAATGAGAGTAGAGAAAGAAAAAGTACAGGGGCAGCTGATTATTTTTCACAGAAGAAAGCGTTACATATTAAAAGTACAAGCAGAGTGTTACGGCCGTGCAGAGTAAGATACAAGCAGTAAGAATAATTAGAGAAGGTGGAATTGGAAATGAGCCTTGAAGAAAGGGCATGGGGTTGGAAGGAAAGGAATGCCACCTAGGGAAGTATACGTGAGAGCTGGCTAGATGCTGTGAGAGGTACAGAGACAGTTCAAAGAACACTCTCTCATCATAAGGAAACGAATTCTTCCTGGAGAAGCAAGACATGTTCACGTAGAGCGGAAATGAACACTGGTGTGTGAAAGGGTTCTGGAAGGTCAGGGATAGAAAAATTTGAGAGCTAGAATAGTCAGGGAAGGAGCATTGAGCAAGCAGAACTTGAATAGAAACTTGAACTTGAACGATGGGCTGGGCTTCTAGGGGAGAGGGGATGTAGTGTAGGCAAAGGGAGGGTCCCAGGTACAGCCAGGTGGTAAAGCATAAGGGTGGTTATGACATAGTGAAGAGATATATAATAGAATGCGTGTGTGTGTGTGTGTGTGTGAGTGTGTGTGTGAGTATGTGTGTGTGTATGAGTGTGTGTATGTGTGTATGTGAGAGAGTGTGTGTGTGAGTGTGTGTGTATGTCTGTGTGTATGTGTGAGTATGTGTGTGTATGTGTGTGTATGTGTGAGTGTGTGTGTGTGTGTGTGTGAGTGTGTGTGTGAGTGTGTGTGTGTATGTGTGTCTGCCCGCAGACCACCGGTTGGCAAACCGCTGGTTGTGGCAATGTGATGACATGTGTCAATCAGAAGTGAGGAATCCAATGTAGACGCCTGAATAATGACAGGCCCTGCAGAAGGTTGTCACATCCGGCTCATGTATCCGTCATCTGAGGGCCCCTGGCTGAGAGCGATCGTGGAAGCAGTTTATCTTTAAATATGAAGAGCAAAAATAGTCCGTGATTTCTGAATTTAAAGGCTGTTTGCTTTTTATAGGGAAACAACAATATGCTTTCAATGCAAAATCCATAGCACAAATACTGAAGGTGTCTGTCTCAGCTTACATTGCCTAATCATAATTACTCGTTATGGTGGTCTCTAATGTATGAAAAATTTAAATTGGTTGCCAGTGATTAAAAAAAATGAATTCTAGAGCATGAAAGCAGTGGAGTAGGAGAGGCAGCAGAGAGAGGGGCCTCATTTTTGTGGAGGAACTGGTATGAGGTACTTTTCAGATCTGCTGCATTCACATTGAGGCCATGATCCCTATGAGCTGCTTCCGGTGGATGCCAAAGCATGATGGGGTGACAGGGCCTGGACATTTCTGCCCAATTCAGGGCTCCTCTGTGATTGAACTGGTTCGTCTGGCTAGGACTTCCTCAAAGCTACACAGTTACCTGAGACTTTTCTTTCTTTTATCTTTTTTTATAAAAATATATTTTATTGATTTTTTACAGAGAGGAAAGGAGAGGGATAGAAAGTCAGAAACATTGATGAGAGAGAGACATCTATCAGCCGCCTCCTGCATGCCTCACAGTGGAGATGTGCCCACAAGCAAGGTACATGCCCCCAACCAGAATCGAACCTGGGACCTTTCAGTCCGCAAGCCGACGCTCTATCCACTGAGCCAAACCAGTGTCGGCTGAGACTTTTCTTAATGAATGCTCCCTCTGCCCCCTTCTCTGTTCACAGATGTCAGCCTTGCATCTTCGTTTGAAGGTTTTCCCTGCCAACACTTACTCCCTTTCCGCCCAGGACATCTCTTCACTTCAAATTCTTCCTGGGTTTCTGTTTCCTGCAGGACCCAACCTTGCAAATATCTTTCTGATGGCCTCAATCTAATACATAGACCTGTGATCTAGAATAAGGTCAGCAAACTTCTTCCATAAAGGGTCAAATAGTAAACATTATAGAGGTTTTTTTCTTCACAATTTTCAGATTTTCCACAACAATTGATCCCCTATTTTAAACAGAAAATTGGGCACAAAATATACAAATGTAGAAAAAGACTAATAACTGAATCAGAACTGGAAAAGGTGATAAATTACCTACATAGACACAATAAAAGGTCATGGATTTGAACTTTGAAATTTTCAAAGGTCTTTAAGAAGCTGTAGCATTTAGAAGCACATTCAATGTGGGAACAGTGAGAGAAGTTTAATAAAGGGATCACCTCCTAAAATGTTCAAAGTGCTTGGGGGAGCTAACAAGAGGTGGTTCAGAACCCCACTGTTAGCAAAATGAGGAGCTATTTCTACCTCGATATCTGAAGTGGCAATGGGGGAAGTGTTAGCCAGACCCGGGGAAGGGCAGTCACATGGAGAAGGTTCCCTGGAGGGATCTGCCAATGCCTGGAGATCAGAAGATGGAGCCAGAGAAATAGTGACCTCAACTTTGTTCTATTTATTTTTTCTTTTCTATTTTTAAAGTATATTTTATTAATTTTTTTACAGAGAGGAAAGAAGAGGAATAGAGAGTTAGAAACATCAATGAAAGAGAGACATTGACCAGCTGCCTCCTGCACGCCTCCAACTGGGGATGCACCTGCAACCAAGATACATGCCCTTGACCAGAATCAAACCTGGGACCTTTCAGTCCACAGACCGACGCTCTATCCACTGAGCCAAACTGGTTTCGGCTTGTTTTATTTTTGTTAATCCTGACAGGAGGATATCTTTTTGTGAGAAAGTGGGAAGGAGAGGAAGAGACACACAGAGAGAAATGGCGTAAGAGAAAAACATCTATTGGTCACCTTCTACACACAGACACATGCACCCCAATCAGGGCTGGGGATGAACTTGCAACTGGGGTACATGCCCTTGACTAGAATCGAACCCATAACCCTTCAGTCTTTATTCACTGAGCCAAACTGGATAGGGTATGACTTTGACTTCTCTCCTACTCTCCAATCTCTTGCTAATGCTTCTCCTTGAATGACCCCCCCCCCCCAAGTAGAAGTCAGAGGGTAAGGAAGCCTGCTGGTGGAGATCAGCTCTCAGTTGCACAGAGCAGGGTGAAGGGAGGAGAGATGTGTCAGATCAATGGGAAATGGAAGTTGTAGGGAAAAAGAAGTGTTTGCCACAGTGGATCTCATAAGAAACTTTTGACATAACAAACTCTTGGTTTAAGTTGATATGAATTGAGGGATTGATAGAAAATCTTTTGAAAGAAGGGGAAATCTCATCAGTCAAAGTTTGGACATGTCTCAGAGAACAAAAGGATTTTTGGACGTATCTAATATTGTGGGGGAAATAAAGTAGATTATAGTAGCAAATAAACAGTTTATGGCATCTCATTAAAATACAAGCTAAACAACAAAGAATCATCAATTTGTGGATAAAAATCCCCTGAAATAAAAAGAATGCTGTAGTTTACAAATAAATGTGATAAGAGGTCAAGGAAAAGAACTAAGAAGGCTAAGGCAAATTACAGTGAAGAGGACACAAGAGTGAGTGAGGAGAAATGATAATTTTCAAAGTTGGAATGTAGAAGAGGCTTATAAACATGAAATACCTTTTGATAGGTCCTATATAATAATGAGCTAATATGCAAATGGTTGTCACTCCCTCACGCTGTAACCACAAATCAGGAGGAGGCTGCGTGTGCAGCAGGCAAACATGGGTGGGCAAGGCTGTGCTTGATCGGTCACCAGGAGATGCATGGAGCAGCTCTTGGTTCCTTCTCTGGCTCCTGATGGAGGAGACGGAGGCTCCCTCCTGGCTCCTGTGGGTGCCGGGGTCTCACTCCCACCTCCTGGGGGAAGCAGTATGGCTCCTACCAGCTCCTGTAGTGGGCAGCCTATTGCATGCTGGACCACTAATATCTTCATAAACAAAGTACAAAACTGAAAATTTAGCAGGAGAAATTTAAAATTAAACATTTGATATTAATAATTATAATTTTGTTGTTGTGATTATTTAAAGCTAATAATAACTTTGCAATTTTCCTGTCTGGAGCATTATATTTTTATAATGCTCCAGACATTTGATGTTTAGTTCATTTAAAACACATCTCTGTGAATTAGTCAGGAATGAGGTCATGCTGTAAACAGGGAGGAGCATACAGTAGCTTGCCAAAGGTCTGTATAATTGTTTCAGATGGTAGTATGACCTTAGAAAATAAAACATGGCTCTTTTGGAAAGATATCATTCCCTTCAAACCGGAGAACATATTTCCTTCAAACACAAAAATATATTGACAGGCCCCGAGATTCAGCAGGAACTCATCTTTAAGATAAAACACACATAAACATTTTTAGATATTGCCTGATGGCGGCGAGATAAATGGTTGTCAGAAAATGGAAAAGACTCATTTTCAGAGTCTGAGTGGCAATTTCCCTATAACTCTGTGTCACATGGATCAACTTCTTGCCTTTCTGAGTCAGGCCGGCTGAAGGGAAGGGAGAAAGGGCCCAGATGAATGAGATAAAGCAAAATAATATTTATTTTCCGAAGTTACTCTATTCACATCTCAGAGTGGCTCTGCCGGAACTTTTCTCCCAGTATCTCTGTGTGAGTGACACAGGTAAGACATTTATTAGGTTCACAGAGGTGGCGAGTGCAGACGTCTGCAGAAACATCTCTGGCGAAAGGAAGGGATCTCTTGCAACTCTGCATTATGTCTTCTTCTGCCCGATCTTATCTCCTGTGGATTTGGAATTTGCTCACTGTTCTCTTCTTTTTAGAGCTTGCCGAAGGAAACTTGGAATCTAGATTGTGTCATTTTTACCTCTTAAGAATAAAGATAAGCTATAGTGGAGAGCTGGAAAGCCAATTTCAACTGTAATATTATCACTTATATCACAGAGAAAGAAAGAGACAGTGAGATAGACACGGAGAAGAGCTGTTAGTAGAAATTGCAACCTAAAACTTGTTTGCCTGTTTTATCCTTTATTAAAGAATAGGTCCTCCTAGTCAGCTTGGCTCAGTGGCTGAGCGTCGATCTATGAACCAAAGAAGTCACAGTTCAATTCCTGGTCAGAACACATGCCTGGTTGTGGGCTTCTTCCCCAGTGTGGGACATGAAGGAGACAACCAATCAATGATTATCTCTCATCACTGATGTTTTTATCTTTCTCTACCTCTCCCTTCCTCTCTGAAATAAATAAGAATATATTAAAAAAAAAAAAAAGAATACACGTAGTTCCATGTCTGGCTGAATGTTATTCCCACATTCAGGAAAGCAAAGAGAGGGTACTGTCAGATACAAGGGAGATATACAGTATTTGTTAATATATAGTGTGGTACTATATATATATATATTGGGTAACTTCTTTATCATTTGCCTCAAATGGTAACCCACTGATGGTAGTATAAAATAAGATGTTAGGTCAGCGGTTGGCAAACTGCGGCTCTTTGGCCCCTTGAGTGTGGCTCTTTTATAAAATACCGCGGCCTGGGTGAGTCCATTTTGAAGAAGTGGCATTAGAAGAAATTTAAGTTTAAAAAATTTGGCTTTCAAAAGAAATTTCAGTCATTGTACTGTTGCTATTTGGCTCTGTTGACTAATGAGTTTGCTGACCACTGTGTTAGGTGATCTTGAACTTGTACGTTATTTCCCTGCTAAAGAACTCACTCTATCATGAATGTACCCAAAGCATCTAGAAATAGCTGATGTAAAATACAACAATAAAATGACCAGCAGCATGTGTGTGCATGTGTGGGGATCTTACCTTGTCCCATGAGGCCTTTGGGTTGCTTTGGTCTAATCTTCGGTCTGCAAAAGTGTGGGAGATTCTCAGGGCCCCAATCATCCCACTTTTTAGAAATGAACAATGATTAGGAAACTGTTTTTCTTTCCAGTGTCTTGCATTGCACATTAAATATGTCTATTTTTTTATATTAATGCATGCTGACCTATAATCTCCATTTAGAAAATGATAAAACTAATACCTACCAATTACCTGATCCTTTCATTATAACAGCTGCATAGTGTTCTGCTGTCTGGATATATCTTTTTGTCTTAATAATATAGTATTTATTTGTCTTCCCTCAGTCAACCACTTTCTCCCAGGCTGCCTGGGGAAGTGCAAGGAAAGGAACAGACAGAGCAACCAGGGAAAGAACTATGGGAGGTGGAGACAGCTCCTTCCCAGAGAGAAAAGGAGGAGAAAGGCCACTCTCAGAGCAAAGAGCCCCAGGGCCTCTGAGAGCCCCAGAAAGGCGGAGGAGAAGAGCTATTGCTTCAGAGAAGGCTTTCTGGAACAAGCAACGATGAGGCTCCCAACCCAGTTGCAATTCTAGTACCAGAGCCACCTCTACCGTGGCGGCCTCAGCTCCAAGGAACGTGGCTGCTGTGTCTCTGTCCCTTGAAGTGGCGCTGGTTGGGAAGCTGCGGCTGGAAATAAGCGAGGTCAGGGGTCATGGCGTTGCCAAGCTGCTGAGGTTCCATCTGCCAGTGTTGTGGGTCGTTTCAGCACCGCTGCAGAGAGTGGCAACTTAGCTGACCAGCATCCGTTTTCAGGGCATGAGGGAGCTGCTCCCAGCGCAGAGAGGACAGAGAGCTGTGTAGCTTTACTTATTTTTTTAAATATATATATTTTATTGATTTTTCACAGAGAGGAAGGGAGAGGAATAGAAAGTTGAAATATCGATGAGAGAGAGACATCCATCAGCTGCCTCCTGCACGCCCCCTACTGGGGATGCGCCCATAACCAGTGTACATGCCCTTGACCGGAATCGAACCTGGGACCTTTCAGTCCGCAGGCTGATGCTCTACCCACTGAGCCAAACCAGGTTCGGCTATACTCTTAATTTATTTGAAAAACTCTTTATGGGCCCTGGCCCATGTGGTTCACTTGGGTGATTCTCCGATCACACGCCAACAGGACACTGGTTGGATTCCTGCTCAGGGCACATGCCTGGCTTGCAGGCTCCGTCTCCAGGAGGAGCATGCAGGACGCAGCCAATCAATGTTTCTCTCTCCCCCTTCCCCTTCCTCTCTCTCACAAATCAGTAAAGACATATTTTTAAAAAACTCTTTCGTAGACAAGTTTTAGGTGATTTCAGATTTCACTGATGAAACAATGCCCCACCTGAACTTCACATGGACACGTATCTTTGCATTTTTTGGTTTGTTTCCAGATGACAAATCCAAAAGTAAAATTGTGATGAGTGTGCATATTTAGATTGTTGGGATACAGGGCAACATTGCCGTGTGGAAAGCTTGTCCAATTTATATTCCAGAACTCTGTGTTTGGTTTTTTTTGTGTTTTTTTTTGTATATTTTTTTTACACATTCATCAGCACGGGGATCCATAACTCTTTTTAATTTTTGTAAGAATCATAAGTTAAAAAAATGATATTTTGTTGTTACATTTTCAACTAGTTAAAGGCTGATTAAGATGTTACTTTTTTTAAATTTATTTTTTAAAAATATATTTTATTGATTTTTTTACAGAGAGGAAAGGAGAGGGATAGAAAGTCAGAAACATCGAAGAGAGAGAAACATTGATCAGCCGCCTCCTGCACGCCCCCTACCGGACTTGTGCCTGCAAGCAAGGTACATGCCCCTGACGTGAATCAAACCTGGGACCTTTCAGTCTGCAGGCTGATGCTCTAGCCACTGAGCCAAACCGGTCTTGGCAAGATGTTACTTTTTAAGAGTTGAAAATTCAAGGAGTTACCAAAAAAGGAGAGAACATTTTCTCCCGGCTAAGCCCATTTTACTTCATTATTTGGTGCCTACGTTGTCATTCCTCTCTCTTGCATGCCACTCGAGGAGCCATCCGTGTTTGCCAGGGTTCTTCCCTAATGTTGTGAGTAGAGTTTTACGGATCCTTATTATAATGTGTGTGGACTCTCTTTCTGGAAGACTGCCTTTCCTCTAGCTGGATTCACCGAGCGGGAAGGTTTTCTGTCATCGCACCAGACTGATGCTGACCCTGACGCGGCTCTCTAAGTAGATCCTATTTCTAACTTAATGGTGGTGATTTTTGCAGCTTTGCAATGTGCTTCTATTTAAGATTTGCCCGATACTTAGGGGTTTATTTTCCTGGACGATTTCCTTTGTATGGAAGTGGGTATGATTTCTGGTTCTATGAGTTTCAGCTGAAGCGGAGCATAAATGTCCACACTCAATAGTCATGAGACATTGGTAGTTGTTAAAACGTTCACATTGTTACGTGGTGGTTTGAATTTGGATCTCACAGTAATAGTGGAAGACTCTTTTGCATATTATCTTTAAGAGCTCACATTGAACATTAGAAATCCAGTAAAAGGAATGTGCTTGAGACTTAAAGCCTCGTGTACTGATAATTCAGTGATAGAACAGCATGCGTTGGGATAGTAAAAAGAGACACTTGTTTTGGCTTTATGTGAGACTGACGTTATGCTATATATGTACTTGAAAAGAATGGATGAGAAATGGAACTGCAAGTAATTTTTTCATATCAGTTGTGCCGAAGACCATGAAATATGATTACCTAGAATAAGAATGTTTGAGTTTTTAGCATACAATGGTTTCGAAGTCCAAGACCTTAACGTGTAAGCAATTTAATTGGAACAAAAGTTATTTTATCTGGAAAGTGAAGGCAATAATATCATTCCCATTCACATAGAAAACAATGTGTTTCTAATAAAACCAATGTATGTTTAATGACATAGAATCAAATATGCATCTAGTGTTGCTTTGTCTAATCTTCGTTATATCCTAAATTTTATGTTTTGCTGCCTATGTAAAAGGTTAGGAATTTTAAATGGCTGCTCTTTATGCTTCATGTTAATTGCATAAGTTAGGCATGTGCATAGATTATGGGTTCATTTTATAAAAAGGATCACTCTCTACAGAGAGAAATAGGGACATAATTGAGATGAAATGCCCAGGACAATATGCCTATTTTGTACTTTTATCTTGCTTTTCATTCTTTTTTTTTTTCATATTCTGGATCTGATATTTAATGCAGTATCAAATAAAAATGCACTAAACTAGTATCTGAGCTCAGATACTATTTTAGTACATATATTTGGATTAAATATAGTATCTGCATTAAATAAAAACAATTTCCAGTTTACAAATGAAGAAACTAAATTATAGGGAGTTTAAGAGATTTGCTGAGCCCTAACTAGTTTGATTCAGTGGGAAAAGCATTGGCCTACAGACTGAAGGGTCCTAGGTTCAATTCTGGTCAAGGTCATGTACCTCAGTTGCAGGCTCAATCCCTGGCCCTGGTCAGGACATGTGGGAAGGCAATCAATAGATCTATATCATTGACTCAATGTTTCTCTGTGCCTCTCTCTCTCCCTTCTACTGTCTCTAAAAAGTGGAAAAATATTCTCAGGTAAGAATTAAAAAAAAAGGAGGAGATTTGCTGAGGCTCACAAAGCTAGTATGGAAAAGAGCTGGGTGTTCAACCATTATGCCTATCATGTGTTCCCTGTCTCCTGGGGGCATCTGTGTTCATGTACCAGCATTGTGTAACCTTTATATTTCATGAGTACCAGAGTGATAGAAAGAGGGTCCCATTAAAAGTCAGGAATCTGAGGTCCTAGGCTGACTTTTTTTTGTCATATTAGCTTTTTAAAACTCAGTGATGATTTAAATTTTCATGAACTTCCATTTTATATTCTGGAGAATGAGGCTAGTCATACCACCTGCTTTTTCCTACCCATTTCACAGGAGTGATATATGTGCACAATGAAAATTTTATGTAGATATTGTAAAGCCTTGTGGTAGACTGTACTATTCGCTCCACCGTTTCTTCCAAAGGAAGGATTTATAGTTCCCTTTTCTGCTGATATAAGATCGGGCATGTTTTGCTTTGGTCAATGAAATATGAGCAAAACTGATATGTGTTGCTATAAGAAGAAGCTTTTTATTTCTTTTCTGACCCTGCTCCCTCTCATTTTTTGCTTGCAAACATACAATTTTTTTTTTCTGAACTCATCTCTTTTTTTGTTGTAAGTTGCTGAACAGAGACAAGAGTAGCCCACACGTGCTAACAAAAAGCTCCAGCTGTTAAAAGGTGAAGCTGTGGGGGCCGCACAGCAACATGGGTAATTAAAGCAGAGGGAATCACTTGAACCAAAGAAAGGGTGTGGCCGGAAGTATCACTGTAAAAACCTTCAAATTGGCAAAGGCAATACCCACTAAGCTCTCCCAACTGGATACAATTTCCCAGAAGCCACAAAGGTCATGGCTCTTGTAATAGACCTGAGACACCTGGTCCAGAGTGGAGGCATGTTCGAAAAAGAACTGTGATTGTAGTTCTTGGCACATGTGCTGATATAAGTCAAACAGACAAGAAACTATGTATTAAAAAAAAAAAAATAGATTGCCAGAACTGGTTTGGCTCAGTGGATAGAGCGTTGGCCTGTGGACTGAAGGGTCCCGGGTTCGATTCTGGTCAAGGGCATGTATCTGGGTTGCGGGCACATCCCCAGTAGGGGATGTGCAGGAGGTAGCTGATCAATGTCTCTCTCATCAATGTTTCTAACTCTCTATTTCTCTCCCTTTATCTCTGTAAAAAATCAATAAAATATATTTAAAAAAATATAGATTAGTTTTACCCCCCACATCCACTAGCCTTAACTAAAAGAGATTTAATTTTCAAAACGTAATGTGCCCTTTAGGCTTCCAATCTTTTACGGGCAGGACACAGGATGTGAAATGTTCTCAGCTTATCAGAAGGTCATTTCCAGTAATGTCCTCCCAAAGAGGTCAGGGAGATAATGGAAAAAGACCTCCCAGCGGGCTGAACCGCGGGCTATGGACAACAATGGAATAGAGATCCGCTCCTGCAGGCGGAAACAGGAGTTAATCCAGAAACATTCCCTGCTGCGCTGGTCTCCGAGGGCGGCCATCATCCAATGACACAGGCTGGAAGGCTTAAGCAACAGAAATTAGAGTCTCACATTCCTGGAGGCTGCAAGTCTGAGATGAGAGTGCCAGCAGGGGCACTTCCTGGTGAGAACTCCCTCCCTGGCTTGCAGACAGCTACTTTCCCCCGTGTGTTTATCAGGAGAGAGAGAACAAGCGAGAATGCTCTGGTGTGTCTTCTTATAGGGATGCTAATTCTCTTCAGTCAAGGCCCCAACCTTACTACCCCCTTTAACCTTAATTCCTTTATACAGGGCACATCTCCAATCATTGCCAATTAGGGCTTCAAGGTGTAAATTTTGATGGAACACAAACATTCAGTCCATAACACTCTTTTTTTTTTTCTTTTTTTCATAACACTCCTGATAAGGCAGGCTCCTTACAATGCCTGCCGGCAGGATTTGAGAATCACTAGAAAAATGGCCGCATGTATCTACCATTCTTCCTGTCTCTGAATGATGATGTGTTTGTTAATGGAGGTGGGGTAGGGAGGGGCTGATTACTACCTTCTTCAGTTCTGGGTCTTCGACTCCAAAAGAGGCACATATACGCCCCGTATAAAAGTTCTCATGAGGATGTACACCTCATGCTTTGAGGGGATGATGAAAGTTATAGGTTACCTCCTTCTGGAGATAGGATGGGAGTTATTATACCCTATAGAGGGAGCAGGAGGTGTTAATTATTTGTGAATCTGACCAGCATTAGGAACAGAGAGGTTTAATTTCTTTCTGTGCCCCTTCATGTCATGTGTCTTCCTGTGGAAAGATTATATATTTGAATCCCATTGATGCTAGACTTTGGCAATATGACGTTCTGTTTGGCTAAGAAAATGTGAACGAAAGTGATGTTTGCTACTTTCAAGTGGGAACGTTAAGCCAGAGTATGTTTCACTACAAATGGACAACATTTTGTAAAGGTGCCTCTGCCAGCCTGAATGGCGTTGAGAAGATCATATTCAGCAGGACCATATGGGTTTTATGGTATGAATGAGAGGAATAACACAATGAAACAAAGCTTTTTTTTTGTGAACCATGAGTTTGTGATAGTTTGTTATCACATGTAACTCAGCCCAGGCTAACTCACAGCAACCTGTTCGTATATGAGGATTTAATGTTACATTTAGTGTGCAAGTTAGGCTTAATTGATCCAAATCGACCCAAGGATTACATGTACTGTTTTCTTTCATCGGCAAAGATCTTGAGGCTAAGACAACTGGAGGAAGGTACATTTGCATATTGGAAAGGCACCCAAAGAAGAATTGGATACCATTTTTCTTCGGTGTTTGAAGTGATCAGATCCACTAACCTGTCCTTTAACAAGTTTGGAACAGAGTTTCAAAATGAAGAGTAGAGATTTTGGAAAAGAATTCCTTTTTCCTGCAAGCGTTCCATGACTCCAGCTCCTTTACTGTATCGCGAGAGGGGAACAGTGCACCGTTTCTGCTCCCAGGGATGACAAACATGCTGACTCACCCAGTCCATTTCATTATAATAAATTTAGGATGACTTCAGCAACATTTTCCATGAACTGGCCAAGGCTATTAAGAGGCTAACTCCGTTTTTCTCCTCATTTAAATTCAATTGATGCGCCAGCGAGAGCTCTCTAGCTTATGTGGTCTTCATTAAGGGCCTGTTAAACTATGAAAAAAGCATTACTATTTTTTTTTTGGACATTCACACCATTACATATAATATTAATTGCCAAAGTATACGAATAAGCTTATTAGAGTAACTGTTCTTTGGGTAGATGCAATTTCGCTTATTACGGAGTCTGCATTCTGAGTAGCATTAGAAACAGAGAGGAAATCATTCTTCTCCGTTCTCAGGGAAAGCATCACACAAGCAATCCATGATCATCAGTATTCTCTTCAGAGTGGTACCCAACCTCCTGTGGCCACCACCTTGTCTTCAGTCATCTGAAAGGACTGGATGCTCATTAGTAAGCATCTCCCCCCTCCCCCTGTTTCGGGTGCTGAGCAGAGTACTGAGGGAGGGAGAAAAAATGGACTTACTCAGCACTGCCGATAGAGTCAAATGATCTTCCAGGTGGCAAATACTTGATCAGCTCTTTTCAGACTTACCAGCCTCTCTCTGTGGAGAAAGAAGTCCAAAATAAGAGAGTAGCGGTAGCTTCGCCAAGTGAGATACCGGTAGGATGTGTTGTGAGAACATTCTGTCTGCCTACATTCAAACCCACAATCATTTGTGCATCCAGGCTAATTAACAAGACACTTTTATCCTTCCAATATTTTATAGTCATAAACCTTCTGTTCCGTTTTTATCAAGTGAATATAGAATACTGTCCCGGTACAAATATCTTAATTTTATAGATCTGAAGTACAAATATTTGCTTGAAGTTTATATGATGTGAGGGAAAAAAAAACCCAAAGCAAAATGATTCCACTTTATCTTGTTACAACCATGCCCGTGAGTTTAATATAATCGTTAATAATAGACCAAGTTGGGGAAGTGTTGGTGGCAAGAAAATTAAGTGTGTTCTGGGAGTGAGGTCACTGAAATTCTGCCCTGAGAACATCATAAAATAGGGACTCATTTTACAAAAATTAGAACGATAAGCTATAGATAGCATCAACAGTATATTAATTGAGAGGCCCACGTCTATGTTTTCTGAACGTTGTCCATAGAAGTGCGAAGAAAAGCCATGGCAATTTCCAAATGTGGTGGTCCCCAAACTTTCTGTAACATGATGTATTACATACTTACTGTCCGGTTTAGCTGTTTGTGTAGCTTTGCTCTTCATGTTCATTTTAATCAATTTATGCTCTCTAAATATTTGAAGAAGGCAAATGCTTCTTGTCAAACTTTCCTGCAGTGTAACGGGGATAATTTAATACTCATATTCATATTTATTTAATGCCTAGTTCTCTCTAAGTGCTTATTCAATTTTAACAATCAACTCATGTGTTGACAACACATTGCTATTGATCACTCAATTACATAATTCCCTGTATAATGGCATGCTAAGGCTTGTATTTAGTGTGGTGGACGTTTTCAGCATTGACAGCCCTTGCTGTGTAAATAGGACTGTTGTTAAGAAAGAGTACAGTTTTTCATAAGTATGTGTCCAAGACAGGGTAAGTACTTACCATTGGATAAAACTGTTAAGAGATTGATTACTCAAGAACTGGATAATCTGTATTGCTATTCCTATATAGGATATAGTACCTAGTACAGCATATACAATGCATATCTAATATAGGACTAGTATAAGAGTCTAGAAAAATACGATTAAAAATAATAAAATATGAAGGTATTTCAAATAGTTTTAACTCGTTTCATATATACTTAAATTTTTTTAATAACATTAAATGTGATTATGGATAACAGATTGACATTTTAGATTTGAAAGAGCCCCCAGAAACCACTTTGTCCAGGACCTACAGTGCCATAGCACAAGGAAGTGAGAGAGTTGAGGCTAGAATAAAGGACTCTTTGTGACCAATCAATGTTCTTTCTTCTGTTACAAGTTGACTCCTTACATTTTTAAATATATATATATATTTTATTGATTTTTTACAGAGAGGAAGGGAGAAGGATAGAATTAAAAATATGGATGAGAGAGAAACATCGATCAGCTGCCTCCTGCACACCCCTCACTGGGGATGTGCCTGCAACCAAGGAGCATGCCCCTGACTGGAATCGAACCCAGGACCTTTCAGTCCGCAGGCCGACGCTTTATCCACTGAGCCAAACTGGTTTCCGTGACTCCTTACATTTTTAAAAAAATCATAAATTTGTAAATTTGCCAGGGAAACTTAGGGCATAATTCTCTTATCAGAGTTTTTTCTTTATCAGATTAGGTAATCATCAGTTGGTGCAATGACCCAGTTCTTTTCTTAAACTGATTTATTAAATTTATGACTTCAAGGAGAATTAGTAGTAATGAAGAAATTCCAACATTTAATTATTAAAAAACAGGTAACACTTTGTAAACTTCTTTTATCTGGCCTATTAGTCATATTTTAATTTATATGTGCAATTTTCCCTCTCTATATACTGGACCAAAGGCCTGAATAAAGAATCTTATCCAAATTCTATTATTTATGATACATGGAAATGTCTATTACAATGAAATGAGTAGCAGTTATTTTTCAAACATGTGACTTCCCTACATCATTATCTTTAATATAGGTCCATCGTAGGAGAGCTTGATTAGTATAAAGTATAAATCCCAGAGGATTTCCAATTCCATACTCACTTCACTCCTGGCAAGTGACGGTGAGTTATCTGATTGGAGACTTTTTTTTTTTCCTTCTGGGTCTAGCTGGTCCAGGAGCAGAATTATCAACCATTCCACTTAGAGTTATGAGACCTTCCACTGTCTAACATTACCTGTGGTAGCAGTGTTATCATGGTTCTCACAATAAGCTATGTCCTATAACTCAGGTCAGTCTTTATGAGTAATAAATGTGATACTTTGATCTATATTCCTTATGTATTTAAGTTTTTAATGAAAGAAACAAGGATCCTATTGACCTCAACAGATGTTCCTGGCATGCAATGACTAAAAATATAACAAAATATGATATTTAAAAATTGGCTTAAAATATGGTAGGGAGAAGGAAAACTTCCATTTCCCCATTCCCGATCAAATATGTTAGTGAACTCTTGAATCAGTGCATACCCTTAGGCTAACTCTGAATGGTGGATTTCTCCTCATGATACCATCTTTTTTTTTTTTTTAAATATGTTCTTATTGATTTTTTTACAGAGAGGGAGAGGGATAGAGAGTTAGAAACATCAATGAGAGGGACATTGATCAGCCACCTCCTGCACGCCCCCTACTGAGGATGTGCCTGCAACCAAGATACATGCCCTTGACCGGAATCGAACCTGGGACCTTTCAGTCCATTAGACCGATGCTCTATCCACTGAGCCAAACTGGTTTCGGCCATGATACTATCTTGATGGTGCAGACTGCCCTGGTTCCATATGATGAGTTCTCCTTCTTCCCATCTTCTGGGAGTTGGTGATGGGCCTTCTCTCCTTCTCTTGGGAATCCATCAGCCTTACACATTCCATAGAATCCTAGCTGTCTCACACCTGCAAACTTCTTTCTGAGAAGAAGCTCACCTTTTCATTTATTTTTATTTTACATTCTCTCCCCTTCCGCTAAAACTCCCTCTGTTCTCTCTGCAATCTCTTTTTCTCTCATACATTTCTGTAATATTTCATGTCCTATAATTTTCCACACTCACATATAATATCCCCGTGTGCATCTATATTTTTGTATATTAAACATAACTTTTACATTTTGTACTGTAAAAAAAAATGATGATTGATTTGTAGCGAATTACTCTCATCCACTTTTCCATTTGTATTATCTGCTATATATATCTGCAATTACTTTTGAAACTCACCAAGGAGGAGTTACTGGGATTGATAGCCTGAAAGAATCTCCCAGATTTCACTCACAATCCTTGAAGAAGAAAGTGAATAATGCCCAGGGAGAGCCCGTTGCAATCTGCTGTGTTACACGGTGCTTGATATTGAGGTGCATTCGCCAATTTCATTTTCTTTAGAAGGAGATATGTGCTACTGTTAGGTGAGCTTCGGTGAAGTGTCATTTTTCTTTATCTGTTGCACTTTCTTTGTTCTGACTACAACTTTTAATATTTCATATCCGACAAATCTTCACTTGGAACACAGTAAAAAACATCAATTGAGATTTCCTTCTTTTGGAACCATACTGTTATGAAAGGAGAGATTTTACTATATATATATATGTATATGTATATATATATATATATATATATATATATATATATGTACATGTATATATATATATACAACACACACACATACATATATATAAAATGGTCAGTGTATCTTCTGCCAAAACAGAATAAAGTCATATGAACTTATGAAATTTTTCCAAGGTGCCAAAGGCTAGGGTTAATTTAACTCGTGTCAGGATAATCTTGTCTGTAAGTACTTGAAATTTAGGTCAGCTATTGAGGTCCAATTATACTGTTTAGCAAGCTGTAGCTGTGGTGTTGGTGTTATTTGGCTTCATGGACAAAGTCATTTAAAGACTGAGGTGAACTTACTGCAAATCAACTGTGTTGAGAGAATGTTGAGTAAGTTGCTCTGTGATGGACTGAGGAAAGAGAACTCTGTGAAGAGTAATGAAGGACCTCAGTGACGGAGAACACAGTCTCAGCCTGCATCAGCTTTGAAGACTGAGAAACCACTCAGCTCATGCTGATATGAAGATCAGTGGGTGTTCAGGAAAGATATCCAATTGATCAGGAGGTGTATACAGAACCCAAGGCAGGATTTGTTCTAATGGAGAGGAAGAAAGTTATAAAAATGAATCTTCGGTTTCATTTGAAAAAATTAGTTCTAAATATCAACAGGAAATGAGCTATTGACTATGTGTTGACATTTCAGGCCATAAAGGGACTGAAAGTAACACAAACATACCTTTTAAATATGCTGATGCACTTGAATGACATTTATGTGGGAGAAAGATATTAAAGTCATATTTCCTCCACTCTTAAGGCTATGGGAATTGAGCAATGGCCTTTTCTAAAAAAAGTTTTTAATTCATAATGCCTGGTTTGGCTCCCATGCCTTGTGGGACATTGAGACCGATATGCAAGTTGACCCCAGGCCCTGGTGACCTTCAGGTCCTTTCTGTTGACAACTAATGCCCTCTCAGGGCAGTTTTGTGTACTTTTTTCAACATTAACTAAAAGGGTAAGATAAACTGAATCAAGTTCCAGAGCTAATGATGGTAGATAATAGTGTTTCCCAAACTATGTCACATTTTTGTTAATATTAACCAAATTACAGAGCAAAGCTTTCTTTGTGTCTTGTAATTATTTCCTTCTAGAACAGAGGCCAGACGTTAAGATTAAAATGGCTAATGCTTCATTTTTGTTTGTCCTTTTCAGTTTGAAAAAAAATGGGAACATTAACACAAAAATTCAGATCTTCAGATTTTGTTGAAAAATTAGACCTGGCACCGCTATTCCCACTTCCCTCATGGCTACGACTTGATGGAGTAGAACAGTGTTCACATCGAAGCAGAGCAGGTGCTTTCCAGTGTGTGCCATTCCCTCTGGTCTTATGTCAGACCGGCTTCATTTCTTACTTTCCTGAGTGGCCTCGCAGGTATTTCACTCTGTGACTCTGCCTTCACGACTGCCTGGTCCTTCTTCAAATTGTCTTCTGTAGGCCTTTTCTACCCATCTTATCAGTAACATTATTTTGCTACATATTAAAGCAAAATGTTAGAACAGCCTTTCAAAATCAATCCTTCTTTATTGAAAATTATGTCAGTCTTCGCCATTGAACCGTTCTTTATTTTTTAAAAATTTACTACATCAGTCATATTGATGTGGTTGGTTGGTGGTGGAGAAGATGAGAAGATTAAACAAGTAGGAATTGATAAATAGACATATTTCTTTTGTGTAAAACAAAACTCATATTTTCCTGTGGGTTCCTGTCTCTGCTTCTGACAGGACTCTGATTATGTTGGTTTTGCTCCTGAGATCTAACTAACCTATGTCAAGTCACTGCCTCTCATCTCTTTGGCAATGTGTTACGTTAATGATTCGATGTCAGTGGGTGGATGTGTGAACACCTTAGGCAATCTCTTCTGTGAGGAAGAAATCTGCTCTAACGTCTTTATTATTCTTTGGCTTATCTAGTAGCAAAACCACAACTTGCTGCCCCGATTCAGTGAATGGAGTAAAGCAGGGTTAGACATATCTGGTTAAAGTGACACAGATAGTGCCAAGGTGGGATGGCATTTGAACATCAAGAAGACAAAAAAATCATGACTGCAAAATACAAAATGTTAACATATTCAACGAAGACCTTGAAGTTGTTCAAGACTTTGTTTACCTTGGCTCAGTCCTCAATTCAAACAGAGACCGCAGCCAAGAAACCAAGAAAAAAGTGGAAAATGTAAAGGGGAGCCGTGGAAGAATTGGATTGGGAAAGATCATCAAGAGCAAAGAGGTGTCCTTAGCTACCAAGGCTAAGATCACTCACACCCTCATATTCCCAGTTTCTGTGTACAGATGCAAAAGTTAGACAATAAAGACAGCTGATAGAAAAAAAAGTGATTCATTTGAAGTATGGTGTTGCAGGAGAGCTCTAGACCATGGGAAATAGGTGTTTTCCAATAGTCTTAGGCGACTAACAGGTTGAGAACCACTGTTCTAGCCTAATGGACATCTGCATTTAAAAATGTTTGCCTGGAAGAACCTCTCATTTCTGGAGACGTGGGTGTTGGAGACCCGGGTGTAAGCTGACAGTGGGTCCCAGAGCAAATGAAACCTAAAACATTGCTGGAGGCAAAAATGATGAAACTGATGCTCTTCTAACTTGGGTACATCCTATGATGGCAGCGTTCTTTGGAAAAGACAATACTACTAAAAAAATAGATGGGGAAAGACTGAATATGAACTAGACTGACTTCAAAAAAGGAGCCATAGACAGGGGTCTACAGGAGCTGATTAGGGCTGTTGAGGACAGGACATTGGACATTACTCATTCATAGGGTCTCCAGGAGTCAGAACTGACTCAATGGTGCTGTGTTATAATTCCAGTGATGGTGGTGGCCAACTGTTAAATGGGTTCCAATTTATTGCTGTAGTGCATTAACCTTATTTTTTAGTTTTTAGTTGAATCTTTAATATACTATTTAGCCAGACATTGGTGACTGTGACCCTTTTATGATATGTGGAAAGAGTGTTACCCTTTCCTTATATGTACAAACCCATAAACACACACAGTGAGTATGAAATAATTCTCATTTTATTTTACTCTCCTTTCAAAGAAGTCTTCAATTCAGTATTTCTTTGCAAAAATGAACATGCTTATTGAGGTTTCCCCATCTCTTTTAGCTACTTTCTGGTCTAATTTTAAGTGAATCCTGGGGTAAAACCAATACCTAAAGGTAAAAGGTAAAGTTATATCACTTCACATTAAAAATGGGTTATTTATTTATTTATTAAAATTTTGGAAAATAATGGTGTGCTTGTTGATTTTGAAATCTATACCGCAGTACTGCAGGCAAAGCAGTTCGGGAGAACTTTATAAATACAAATATCTTGATCATTTGCTTAAAATCCAAATTTACCCTACAGGAAAATAAAGCAGATGACAGCACATTCAATGAGACACAAGGAGACTTGAAAGGAAAGCAAACGTTCTGAACAGAAGGAACAGAAATTAAAACAAAAATAAAAAGAACATTGACAATATATGCCAGGGTTGGGAATGTATAAATACTTTGAGTGCAGGGACTAGTTTTATTCATCTTTGAATCTCCAGTGTTCAGCCCCATGCTGGTTTGTGGGGGAAGCCCTCAGTAACTGTCAGGTAAATTGCCTTGATTATGGTTGTGTGGGGAATTAGGCTGCTACCCAGATTTCTATGGACACTTGGCTCCTAAGCAACTATCACTAATGAGGAATGTCCTTGCAAAGATGAAAAAATGGCATGGAAAATGCTACTTCTTGTAGAAATAAAAATGCTTGTTTACTTAAAGATAAGTTAAAATAAATGTATTTAAGGAGGCCAAATATGGATAGCTCTTGGAGACTTACCTGACTGATGTGAAAGGATATGGAAACCGATGTCTCAAAAGTTATATATTAAAGGATAAGAAATCATTTATTTTTTTCTAGGAGGATTTAATACTATGAAACTATAGAATTTTAGAACCCTTGAATGTACTTTACAGAATAATACAACATAGTGCTAATACTTACTGAAGTAAAAGCCTTTATAATTGCATATTAGTAAAAGAGTTCTCTGTAACCAAGATTAGTGGCTTTCAAAGCTTTCTGACAATTAAGTATATACTAGTAGCCTGGTACATGGATTCATGCACATTAAAAGGAAATTAATTAGAAGAATTGTCTTAATATCACTATTTGCCCTTTCTTTGTAATAGAAGTGTCCACCAAATTCACAATTGACAATGACAGATCAAAACACATACGTGCAATTCACCAGTGAGAGCTTTATATGTATTGTGCATGCACGAGTCAACTTTTATGTATATAGAATAAAGTTGCTTAATTAGACCTGCTTTCTGATGCAGCTAAACTTTTTCTAGCCGGTGAAGCACCTCAACTCTCTTTCAGGTAATTGTCAGCAACACAGCAGTAAATATCAACATGAAGCAGATTATTATTGTAGATCATGAAGGGAGAACAAATGGTAAAATATTTAACTGCAGCAGTGTTTGATTATATTCTTTGCAGGGAGGAAATCTGAAGTCATTTTCAAGGTCCATCATTTCTTCTTTTCAGTTGGGTCAAGTTTCTAAACTTTCTAAATCTCCATTTTCTGTCTAATGAAAAGAAAATAGGATTCTACTGAGTAGATTCCATCTACCTACTCTAGGACTCAGTGAGGATTAATGAGATGAGGCATGGGAAAATGCTTCACAGATATTTGATTAAAGTATAAAATGTTTACACTTGGCTATAAAGCAAGTTGTGTTCTTGGACTAAAGAAACTGCGAGGAGGCTAGTTGTTGCTAGGGAGAGGAAGCTGGGTGTTGCTATGAGACATCATTACCCAGCACCCATAGTCACTGTTTCTGGCTAGGCTGGGCTGTGGGCTGCACTTTGCGCTATGAATTCTCAGCAGCATTGGCTGTGATTTGGTGGGGTGTCACTCTGGAGTGGTGGTGGGGCCTGTGTCCCACATGGGGGAAGCTGAATATTGCTTTGTTGATGTCAGTATTGCTTTGTTGAGCATCATGGCAGCTCCTGGGTTGAGTGTCTGCCCTGTGGTGGTCAGTGTGTGTCATAGTGAGCAGTCAGATTGTTGGAGAGACACTTATCATATTAACTTTTTATATATATCTATAATAATAAAAGCATAATATGCTAATTAGAACAGACAGCCACACAACCTTCCAGACAAAGCTGGGGCTACAAAGGCCAAGGCAAGCCACGGCAACTGCGAGGATTGAGCCCCTTGCATGACTTTCATGCATCAGGCCTCTAATATATATATTGAAATCAATCCAAAAATATTGAAATATATCTATATCCTTGGATACGTGCAAATACATATAACTAAAAACAATTTGATTATAGAGGGCCTAGAGAGAGGGCTATGTGACACTGAACTGCGGGTAGGCTCTTTGAGTTGAGAGCAGACCCCAACTGAGAGCCAGCAAGACAACAGAGACTTCTGTCTACATGGAAATGAATTCTGCCAATAGCCTGATGATTTGGAAGCCGCTTTCCCAGTCTGGACTCAGAAAGAACTCAGCAAAACTGGGTCAGATTTATAGAAACTGTAAGATAATCTGATCCACAGACACTGTGAGATAACAGATCTGTATTTTAAGCTGTTAAGTTTGGGGAACTTGGTTACGCAACAAAGAAAACTAATACAGTTATTATACCAATTGATACTTCCAGGAGCAATGTATAAGTAGACATGCTGGGCCTCATGTGATATAGTTGGTATTTTAATTTTTAGCCATTCTAGCAGATATCTAGAATTATTTCACTGGGTTTTAATTTGTATGTACCTAGTTTCTATTGAAGTTGAGCTGCATTTCATAAGCTTATTAATCATTTGGTTCCCTGAAGTGCCAGTTAAAATCTCTTGCCTGCTTCTTTTGAATGTGTTTTTATTATTGATTCATGAGTTTTTAATTTTTCTAGATAGGAACTCTGTGTTGCTAAATGTGTTGCAAGTGTATTCTCCTATTTTGTGACTTGACTTTTCATTAATTTAATACATCTATGATACATATTCAAATTTATCATTGTTTTCCTTATAGTTTATACTTTTGGTGTCTTTTTATCTACACTGAGATCATTAGTATATTCTTTATTATATTGATGTTTTATTGTTTTAACTTTTTAATTTAAATTTATATTTACCCGTAGCTGATTTTTTGTGTCAAATGTGTAATGTCATTTTCTTTTTGTATAGATACCCAACTGGCCTAGTATTTCCAAAATCTGTCCCCTTCATTTACAGAACTACCTTATCATAAATCAGCTGTAAATTGATTGTGTTTCAGGCTCCCTATTCTATTCCAATAGTTAAATTACCATAAAATTCTTGTACTACCATCCTATTTTAATTAACAAAAATTTATGATGAATCTTGATGAACAGTAGATCAAGTTCCCCCTTATTTTTCTTTTTCTCCATGAGAGTATTGATTACCCTGATTTCTATTTAAATTTTACATTTAGCATGTCAAGATCAACATATAGCCTGGCCAGTGTTGCTCAGTGGTTGAGCATCAACCTATGAACCAGGAGATAAAGGTTCAATTCCCGGTCAAAGCACATGCTGGATTGTGGGCTTGATTCCCATAAGGGAGCATGCAGGAGGCAGCCAATCAATTCTCATCATTGATGTTTCTATTTCTCTCTCTTCCTTCCTCTCTGGAATCAATAAAAATACATTAAAAAAAGACCAACATACAAAAAAGAAATATTTTCAGATTTTGATAGATATTGTCATGATCTTCAGATCAATTTGGGAAACACAATCATTTTCCAATTTATGAAAAATAGTATATCTATTTATTTTCTCTAACTTTTCCTCAATAATATTTCATGCTTTTCTGTATAGAAGTTTTACAAATTTGTGGCTATTAGTTATTAACTAGGCATCTAAGATTTTTATCTTATTCAAAATTTTATCATTGATATTTTATTTTTTGTTACTCTACAAAAATTTCTAATAAAAGAGAAATACACAAATGGACCATACCTCTGCAATCCACACCAGCCAATCAGGAGTGAGTATGCAAATTAACACAATAAAGATGGGTTAATTTGCATACAAGGCACAGAGTGAAGACTAAAGACTGAAGAGGCTTCGCTTCTAGGCTGCAGCCAGAGCGAAGGCCTGGGTCCTGGGTCTAAAGGAAAACGTGCCAGCAGCCAGGGAAAGGAAAGCCTGTTGAACAAATCTTCATGCAATGGGCCTCTAGTATTGAAATCAGAAATGCAATTATTTTTCTAGACTCACTTATCAATTTTAATAATTTCTTTATAGATATTTAGATTTTCTGTGAATAATGACATATTTACTTTTGTCTTTATAATTATAGTTTCTTCTTTACCTTCCTGTACTGGCTAGGACTTCCAGTACAATGTTAAATTTAAGTGATGATAGCATGGACCCTTATTTCTTTATTGATCTCAGTATTGAAGAGCTCAGTATTTCACATTAAGTATGATATTTATTGTTGTTTTTAAAATTACCTTTATAATATTGTTCTTAGCTTATGTATTTTTTCATAAAAGAGAATATTGAATTTTATCAAAAGACATTTCGTCATTCTTTGAGATGACTATATTAACTTTAAAATCATTTATTCTGTTCATGGCATGAGATACCCTAATTGTTAAAAAAGTCTTGCATTCCTGTAATGCTTTCAAATTTTATACTTGTTTTTTATATTTTGCTGAGGTCATAGTCTCTTTTTGTTGAGGACATGTCTTGTGAAGTTTGTTATCATTGAAGTTTGCCTCCAGTACAAACTTCACAAGACATGTAACTCATGAACTTTTTGAAGTTGCTATAGTGATTGGGGAAAAGTAACCTGTCAGCCAATGTTTGAGTCCAGTAGACAATCCAACCATCACCAATTTTTATACCAAATTTTGATTCTCTTTGGTATTTTAAAGTTTGAGATTGTGAAAAGTTCCAAGAACTATCTTATCTAATAAAAAAGTAATATGCACATTGACCATACCTCTGCTACATCCACAAGCCACACCCACCAACCAATCAGGAGCAAGTATGCAAATTAACCCAACCAAGATGGCTGTGGCCATGGAGAGAGCAGGAGGCTTGAGTTTCCCCAGCAATGGAGGAAGCCAAGCTTTCCACTTGTCCTGGTCTGCCTTGGCCTCTGCTTAACGCTACATAATTTCAATTATAGAAGATAAATAAATCCCTACAAAAATGGTGGCAGCCATGGAGCTGGAGAGAGCAGGAGGAAGCCAAGTTTACGCAGCCCTGGCCTGCCTTGGCCTCCACTTAAAGCTACAAAGTTTCAATTATAGAAGATAAATAAGTCCCAACAAAAATGGCTGCGGCCACAGAGCAAGCAGGAGGCTTGGCTCCACTGAAGGCTACAAAGTTTCTATTATAGAAGATAAATAAATTCCAGATACTAGGGCCTCCACTTGGGTCGCCAGGGTGTGTGGCCAGCCTGCAAACCACCATAGACCCCTTGCCCAGGCCACCCTACACCCCAAGCGAATCCCTACCCTGATCTGAGACACCCTTCAGGGCAAACCAGCTGGCTCTCACTTGTGTACCAGGCCTCTATCCTATCTTATAAAAGAGTAATATGCAGATTGACCATCACTCCAACACAGAAGATGGTTGCCCCCATGTGGTCAAAGATGACTGCCCCATGAGGACACAAGATAGCTGCCACAAGATGGCCAGCAGGGGAGGATAGGTGGGAGGGACCAGGTCTACAAGGGATGGCAGTTGTGTTCAATCAGGCCAGCACGGGAAGGCAGTTGGGAGGGACCAGACCTGCAAGGGACTGCAGTTGGGGTGGGCAGTTAGGGGTGACCAGGTCTGTAGAGGAGAAAAATTGGGGGTGACTGGGCCTTTAGGGAAGGGCAGTTGGATGGCACCCAGGCCTGCAGGGAGAGCAGTTGGGAGTGACCAGGCCTACAGAGGAGGGCAGTTAGGGGCAAACAGTCTGGCAGGGGAGCAGTTAGGCATCAATCAGGCTGGCAGGGGAGTGGTTAGGAGGTGATCAGGCTGGCAGGCAGAAACAGTTAGGGGCAATCAGGAAGGCAATCAGGTGAGCAGCTGGGAGCCAGCAGTCCTGAATTATGAGAGGGGGGTGGGTGTTTAAACAGGCAGTCGAACATTTCTAGAGAGGTCTCAGATTGGAGAGAGTGCAGGCTGGGCTGAGGGACACCATCCCCCCGTCCTCCCAGCACAAATTTCATGCACTGGGCCTCTAGTCTGATATAAATGTTAAGAGCCTAGAGTATTTCATTTTAATTAGTAGAGAGAATGTGTTTTCCTCACTTGTTTTGAAATCTTATCACAGCTTTCACAGAAAAACAGTTGGAATATGGAGTAGCAAAAATATCTTGAAGAAATGAGATTGTGAGCTAAAAATTATATGAGGAGCCCTAGCCTAATAAGCTGGAAGCCAACCAGACTAGAACATTTGTAAACATGTGCAATTATGAGCATCTCAGCGTGCTTCAGCATATCAAAGCAAGGCCAAAGTCACTCTGTATCCTTCAAGATCTGCAGATTGTCTTTTGGAAGGTCAAAAACATCTTGATCTTGGGCACTAAAAGCAAAATGCTTAAAATAGGTTTTGATAATTTAGTTAAAAAACCTTTACTAGAATGGTAGAGTATAATTATTGCAAAGTTATTGAGCCATTTTATTTAATTTTCTCCTTTATTATGTTATTTCTGACTTTTTAATAAAAGCTTAATGAAAGTCTTAGAGAACAGGAGTTTGGGGTTCATTGAATTTTCTGATTAATTAGTGCTCAAACTTATAATCATTTTATGTCAATGGAAATAAAAAAAAAACGTGTCCACTTGAGTGACTTAGTAAAATGTACTGAACATAATTGAATTCATTTTTTAAAATTATAACACAATAAATGATTCATGGTGGTCATTCAGAATATCCGTTTCCTGTGTTGTTTATGAAACTGAACTAAATTTCTTCTGATTTTTGGAGTCAGCAGAAATGATTTTCTCAAATAGTGTGACATTAGCTTGTTTTCTTGCAATTTGACTTTGTTCCTTCGGGTTGTAGATTATGAGAATGTACGAGAATGCAAATAATGGTTAATGGTGATAGTACATCGAGGTATTGGGAATGGCTTTATTTATATTAAAATTGGAAAGTAGAATATTCACTTTTTATGACAAATTTTAGAGAATCAAGCTAAAATGTCCAAACATATCTAAAATAGAATTTACATCATTTGATATGGTATTAATGTAAGTTTGGTGTCATTTCTGGGTTGCTAGATGATTGATACTTAATCTGTAATTGGAAAAGCTATGGCAGCAATTTCCTGTAATGGCCT